>CAJUYI010000549.1:61228-121685 GCA_910591695.1 Galerucella pusilla | reverse complement strand
CTAATAACCGATTTTAAACTATGTAGACGAGTTTTTTACGGCACATTAAATTATGTCATTTGGATTAAAACTTTTTTTAAATCTTTATTACCTATAAAGCAATACAAAAACCAAACTCAAATTGGATAAATTGAAAAAATTAAAATAGAAAAAAAAATGTGAATCCACCTTCCCAAATCATAAAAGATGAGAATTACAATGGTAAAGTGGGGACACCTGAATTGCGGTCAAGATAGTCCAAGAATATTTGAATACTTCCTTATGATAATTACTTATTATGATTACATTAGGTAAAATGAAAATGGGAAAATATTTTTGAATAATATTAACTGAAATTTAAGTTTAAAAATTAATTCAATTACAAAATAAAATTTGATCAAATAAGGTTATTTAAATATATCACTAGAATTTTATTTTATGAAAATAATATCTCGTTTAATTTATATGTTACACATTTCATAAAATTGTACCTGCTTATTTGTTTTGTGCAATATCTTGTTTATTTATAATATTACGTTGTATCGTTTTTCATTTGTCTAGAATTTATTTCAATATAAGTGTCTATCTGCATTTTTTGTTACGTTTCTTAAAATGCTGCTATGTTTGGGTGCGGAGACTGACAATAATCACTTAATTTCGAATTGAAGGATTCGCATGAGTTTGTTGTTCTTAACAGTGAACTGAAATTGTCTGCTCACAGTTTGGGAGGGAAGGTTGATGAATTGACTACAAAGTTTATCTATTCTTCTATCTTCTGGTTTATCCGCCATAACTTCTTCAACTTCAACAAAGGAATTTTTCACTTCCACTGGGGGCAAAAATATTAAAACAGAAGTTTTCTTTCAGTTTATTTCTCCTTTCGAGATATTGAGCATGGACAATTTCGATTTTTATCCAAAAAATCCTCATTTTCAAGCAATTTTTTCAATTTTACGGAAAATCTGTCCTTAAAAAATAGAATATAGTCTGAATTGGAGCCCGTTGATATGACAATTCAAATGCTTTTTTTGTACGATTCATACAATGAGAGATAATGAAGTCATAAAAGGCATTTCACTGAACTTAATAAATCTCTGGACAATAGTGAGTGACAAAATGAGGAGCACTGAGTTGACACAAATTACTAACAATCAACATTCTTTACAATTCGCAAAAAGTTTTAGTCGACTCTAGCATTTTCAAGTTATTTTTCGATATCATGAAAATTTTTGCTTCATTGATGAGATTAATAATTATTATTTTATATTTAAAAGTAACACAATGTCAAACTATTGTAATTGCGACCTGCGACCTGCTCAGCGTTTTGAATATTTTGTTAGTTATCTGTTCCTTATCCTGTGTACCAGGCTATTCATATCACAAGAACAATGAAGAGGTAGACTTGATCTTAGTAAATCCGAGTTTACATTATAAACGTTCGAAATTAGAGTAACGCATGGTTTATGATTATTTTATGGCTGAGACCCCAAAGTCAAAAAGGACAAAGTATAAGTGATATATGTTTTATTGCAGTCAAAAGCTAATGGTATATTATTTTGAACCTACACTGTATTATTTATAAAATGCGAGATAGGGATTCTTGTACAAAACTGTCAATTATTACTAAATAGCGTTCACAAAAAATAATAACAGATTTGGAAAGGTCGTTGAAAAATTCGCTCTGGTTTAATAAAAAACAATGGATAGTTATGTTTAAAAAAGTCGAACTCCATTTTCATACCACTTTCAAATACTTTCAACCGCGTAGGAGATAGCCAAACGGGTAAAAGCACTGGAAATTCAAAAGTTGAACGTGAAGTATCGCGGTTCAATTCCCCGCTGTGGTGTTTTCAGTATTCGAAAGTGTTATGAAAATGGTGTACTCCTTTTTTTATTAAACCAGACCGAATTTTGGGAAAATTAAAAGTGAATTTTTTTAAATAACGACCTTTTCAAATCTGTTATTATTCTTTATGAACGCTATTTGGTAAAAAAGTTAGCTCGTGTTTGACAGTTTTGTATAGGAATCCCTATATCGCATCTTATAAATAGTACAGTGAATATTTTTTAGACGAGATTCATTCAACATTAATGTTATTCCTTGTTTGTAATATATAGGGTGTTAAAAGATCGCCAAAAAAACATTGGTAGAATCTTATTTAACCAGTGATTATTTTTACCATACTCTTTCCTTCAGATCTTCCCATTATCTGGTTCTTCTTCTGACAAAAATTCAATTTATAGTCTATGTGGAAATAATTAACCTGACAATTACAAATCTCATTAACATTAATACATTTTTCAGTATAACCGGCTCATTCGCCATTTTTTCAATTCTTCAAGCAAGTCGTTTCCATGGTGAATGCTGAGAATAATTTATATCTTCCAAACACGAGAGGTTTTTTTCAACATTATTTTTTTTGCTAAAATTGATAATCTTATCTTGTATCTTAGATAGATTTCTTTTCAATAAAGAAAACGAGAGCGCCGAGACAGAGGGAAAATAAGTAATAGAAATGACAAAAAAGATGCCGTTTGCTCAGATGTGAATTGAACATCTGTTGTTAACAATGAAATATTGTACCGAGTTTTTGCGTGTCTTGTTTTTTTACGGTATATTGTTGTGGAAGTAAGGGTGCTTAACGGCTTATTCACCTCTGAGAACAAAACGGTGAAATTTGAAAATCTTCGTGTTGAGACCGACCCAACGGAATTTCAGTTAATTAGGGTCATGTAGCCGGATATTTTGGTTCAAAAGTTTTTGGCTGTATCGTGCCAAGATGTTGAAATGGGTTGAAGAGACCTAATTCCTTGATGAAAACATATTTTCCAGCAATTCATTGATACTTGTACAATGTATATTGATTCGATCTTTTAAAATGAACATTTTATCTTAATTTTGGAAGCTGTGTGGTTCTTGAAATTAATCTTGGCTGATTAACAATAATAAGTTTTCAAAATTTGATGAATATACAATATACTGCTTTTGGAGAATTTCGGAATACGTGAAATAACCCCCAAATAACGTATTGAATTGAATAGTAAGAAGATTCAAAAACTGTCGAATACTGGAAAAGCGTGAACTTTGGTACGAATAAACGGCAAATTAGACTTTATTCGATGAACTTACTCGAGTTTTGGGTAAATAAACGATTCAACTAATCAACTGCTTAAACAGTATTTAGATGGATGCTTTGTATGGGAAATTGACAACTCAAAAATCCTATTAATTACACAGTTTTTAATTTCATCTGACCTGTGGCGCCTCCTATGGCAAAATTTATTTACGGGTGGCGCAGTCTTTAGAGCCTGACCAGTTAATACTTAAACAAGGCTTTGCTAACGTCAAAATCGTTGAAGATTCCTGTAATTCCACGGGGTTTTTTGGCAGCCATGCAAAATTGCTGATATATAATATAATAAATATAATTAAAGGAAAGAAAGGGTTCAAATCAAAAAATTTGAAAAATGGAAGGGAAATTTTATACATATGGATGTTGATTAATGCGAAAAGGAAACGGATTGTTTAGAAATTTAGTAGAAATTTGGGAGGGACTGACTAATGAGCCACAAAAGTTGACTAAAACGAAAAACGTAACTGGCTCAACAACATGTTGCAATGTTATTCAATGGTATACAGGTGGCTCTAAACCTATAGAAGAAACTGGAATAGGACAGAGCTTGTAAAAATCACAAGTGCTTTTCTAGCGGTAATTCAAGTCATAGGAGAATGTGCCCAGTTCAATACCATCCCTCGCTTTTTGTTAAATTTTTTTAGTTATAAAACTTGATGGTTTTTCTATACAAATAAAACAATTCTTGCTCACAAGCTGTAGCAACTTGGACAATGAAAAAGAGGCACCCGGTTTTCTATTGACTTTTAACTGTGTAGTTATTAGAATTTATTAATTTAATCATTATTATTCATAACATGGTATCGTAGACCAACTGTGAGTAATTCAGTTGGCAATCGTACCAGTTTTTATTAATAGAAAATGTTAAGGGCAATCGTAGGATAAACTCGAGAGTTAAAATAAACAGAAAAATCATGAAACGACAAAATGGTTTAGTGCGTTGACATCTGCCAACGTAAATGACTCGAAATTCTGTGATGTGTATAAGGAGTGAGAGAAAAGAGTAATTTTAGAACATTTAATATAATTTTCCTTGGATTTTAAGCTTTCTATTCGTATTAACGATATTGTAAATCTAGATTTTGTAAATTTAATATTTTATGTTGATATAAAAGTATATTCAAGTACATAATGTAGATTGAACAGGACACCAAGTGAGATGATCAGCTCATTATAATTAATAATTGGGTTTTAATAAAAATGTATTTGCTTAAATAGAAATGGAATTGGTTATTTTCTCATAAGCACATAATTGCTAAAAAGATCGGTTTTTATAAAAAATAACCTCCAATAATAATCGTTGCTTCTGCAACTCCTAGCACCTTTTGTAAATTTCTGTTATGCAGCTCGCTTGGCTTTGTTTCATTATGTTAACTTCCTATCAATCTTCATTTTTGTTTCTTTTTAATTGAGACATGTATAATATATCACGAACCCCTTCCCATCCTATAGATTCTATTATTTCCATTTCACTTCTCGTACCCAATTTCGATGCCCTGAAGGATTTTACTAAACAATAAAGCTGGATTCATAGACTTCGTTGTTTGTTATTCGTTATTCGCAGCCTCCATCAATGAAAATTTCTGTTGAATAACAATAACAACTGTGAGTAACGAATCCCCAGCAACGAACAACAGGAGCAACATAGTTTATAAATTCAGCTTAAGGGTTGAAATATTTAACTTTGCGGTGAAAGCTGATTGTATTGTCGAGAACACCGTGTAAACTAGGTGTGTGTTTGTGTGTATTTTAGGAACTTTTTTAAAAGTTGTCGGCGCATCGTTGGTCTTTTGACGAGCAAGCAACTTTTATCTACATAGCGTCGACGAAATGTACTCTGTTGGTCTATTATTGTCAAGTGGCATTTACCCTAAGATATTTCTAGACACACTAGCTAGACCGACTATACTGAACAAAAAAGAATATCATACGAGTGCAATCCAGTTTGTTTGGATGCAAGCCAGGTTTGTGACATTTTCGTGGCGACAAGGCTATGCTGCAGTTGGTAGGAAAATATTATTGATGAAATAGTAAAAAACCGAAAGTTACAGGGTTTTAATAAATATTTCTTATCGCAAATTTTGTAGTAATACGTAATAAACCTACATGTGAAATATTTTCAAAAATTGATAGTTCATATAATACCCTTTGTGGTGTGCGTCTTCGATTGCTAATGTCTTTCTAAAACATAACGTTGAAAGATATGGAAAAAAGGCAGGTCTGAGATTAATTCTAATCAAAATATCACAATTATGAACTGTTTAAGTATATTACAAACATTAACCCTAATCTTTGACTCAAAAAATTTGCTTAGTTGATGTTTAGAATACGCGCAAGCGCGACCTATCAATCGGGATAAATTACACCATCCAAAATAGAATGCAGACGTACCTTTCGTATTGGCAATGTGTTCTACGTCTATCTCTACTGTCCCATTGACAGTTCTCGTCAGGTCTGTACTTTGTTGTTTACGGGGAATTATTATTTATGGAAAGTGAATATTAATCTTATTGTTATATTCATTTAAATGATACAAAAATATACCTAGTTACACGGGAAAACATCAGCGTTTTGAAAGTTCTCAAGTATTTTCAGTTAGGAAAAAAAGCTGGTAATTGTTAATTTCATAGCCTTTTCGAATTTGGCTGGATTCTAAAAAGTCTTTCAACAGCTAAGTTTTTTGACAATTCAAAGTGACATGGACTTACAGAAGATAATAAGAAGTAATTTTACGGTTTTTTGCATTCTCAAGCAAAAAAAATGGTACCTAATCTCATGGTGTAATAGAGAAGAAGGTATGTGCTCCCACGGAAGACGAATTTTCGTCTTGTTCTGCGCACCTTCCAAATTGCCGCCATATTGCCAATCATAATATGTTTAATGTTTTGAATGACTGTCATAACTATAACAACCAAATCATACTTGTTGTAATCGTTCATTTTTGTAATAAATTGTGAACTCTGAACATTGGAACATTAAGTGAGTGTCTTTATTGTTAAATAAAGATTTTGTTTCTTGTTTTCGTTTCAAATTCAGTTATTTGTCAAGCGTTTGATTTTGCGCGTTATTTTCTGATTGGCTAATTTTTCAATATGGCGGCGTTTTGGAAGTTTTTTTGATTGGTCGTGCGCGGTAACACTCCTTCTCTATTACACCATGCTTAATCTCATCGAGAATAAAAGAAAAAGTGGAAATTCGTCGAACAGTGTAATCTCACATTTTGGTAACCTCTGTGTCTTCTGATTTAATACGTATGGCTAGTGACCTTTGGGCTCGCACGATAAGAGCGCTTTTGACTGTAGCAGTATCAGTATAGCAGTATCAGTCACCATGCCTATTTCGTTGACAAATTTTGCAGAAATGTTTTGGAGGTTAGATTGATTCATTTTATGAACTTCCTTGTGTTGGTCCTTTATTTGTAAGAAAATGCTGCCAGGATTAAAAAAAAACTGATAATAATCCAAATAACAGCAAAACCGAAGAAAATTCGTATAGTCGAAATCAATTCCAAAGTCGTACACTACTTGACGTCAATTGAAGTAAAAAAAACCAATTTACTAAAAAGGCCAATTATTGTAGAAATGTGTATTTCCGTTACTCATAAAGTCTATAGTTAATAGTCACACATCAGCAAATCCGCTTCCCCAATATTTGAATTGTCTGAATTTTCAATTAAAGGTTAGTGTATGTTAGTGTATTTCTTAGAACCTGAAGATGTATATTCGAGTATTAAAATAAATCACATACGACATACATTTCTACGTTATTCCAAAGCATTAACAGGTAACAGGTTCGTTGTACCTCTGTTGTCCCGGTCGTCTATTTCAATTAAAATTGTGATTACCTCAAAAGAATTCGACTTACTGGGTTGTTCGTGTTGAATTTCTTCAACTGGATAATCGTATGTACTCTGTAATATTTATAATAGATGCAGAAATTGAATAAAATGTCAAAATAATAATGCAAGACGTGAAAAAACTCGCAAGGATGGAAAAAAGTATTACGGTGAGTCTTGGTTCAGAAAATTTGAAAATGAAGAATTAGAATAAGTCCATTGGCCGTCATGAAGAACAGTGAAGAGTTTGGTTTTGAACCAGTTTTTTAATTCTACGAAAAAACTGACAGCTATAAACTTTCAAAAAACGAACTGTTAATTGATAAAGTTGAACTGCCTCTAAAAACGATCATGAGGATAAGAGAACGTAGAGTTTTAAAAAGTATAGAATAAAACAGGCCAAGTGCGAGTCGGACCCGCGCACGAAGTGTTCTATAAAAATGGTATGTATGTATGTATGTATTTTGGGAACTTAAAGATCAATTTGTGCCCCCTTACTTCTACTTAGTTTCTGAGGACAGTCTCAGAAACTAGTATCTCCTTTAGTCCTATTTCACGGAGGAATTCTAGGATATCTGCAGGCTTCAACTTAGGTAAATGTTCCTCTTCTATCCAGTAATCTCCCAGGTTCTGTGCCCTAGGATTCTGAAATGCTGTGCAATTATAGAATATGTGGATGGAGGTTTCTTCTTCCATGACACAAAATCTACATTCTTCTTCCTCCACTATTTTGATTCTTTTCAGGTGTCTATTCAGGCGACAATGTCCCGTTTGAATCCCTGTTAAAACTCTAAGCGCAGTTTTACTTTGACTTATGCATTCATTTGATCTCAACAGGTTGTAGTCACCCAGTAGAATCTTGGATTGTCTAAGCCCTAGATCTTTCCAATGGTCAGATCTTCTCTTTTTCTCGGATTTACCTATTTATTCCAATATTACATTGAAGCTGATTCCGCAAAAGGGTTCAGGCCCCCAAAATGGTTTTTCAGTCTCCAGCTTTATATAGAATATCCTTCTATTTCTATTTATATATTTTCTGTTTAATTATCCCTTCTTCTCTTAAGGTCGTATTTCTTCTTTGCACATAAACACACTCTGTACAATTCGCAAATAAAAGACCAATGGTATTTGTGTAGGAAGGCCAACTGAGATATCACACGTTTACTATACTTTATCTGCAACAACAAGCTGCGATCATTCGAAGAAATTGAAGACACCGCATTAAATACCACCGAGCAATTACCAGTGATATATTGTCGCCTGAAAATGTAATAACCCTTTGTCGATATTTCGGTATGTATTTCCTATAAAGTGTCACTACCAATTAGTTACTTATTTATTCGAAGTATTTCAATTAAAACACATTGTTCTTGAATGTTAATTTTAGTGTCGTCGACTCTAATTGGTTTCTGTATTGTGAGGTACAGCGGCTGAGACCTTGTACTTGTCCAATGTTAAATCTTATCAGAAAAACTCGGACGCACGAACCATGTGAAAGCGTGCTAAGAGTAATCAATCGTATCAAGAATAATATTTCATTTAAAAAAAGTTTGGTCAACATGAACTCACTGAAAACAGAAAAATGTTTCAACAACTTAGCCTGTCTCAGTATTTTTAAACGTGTTTGTATGTAATTAGAAATTTTGCATACATGCCAAAGACCGATGGCAATACAATGGCAATTTTAATTATAAAAAATAATACAATCTGTCAATCCTTGAAACATATTGATCAGTTGGGTATCCAAACAACACTAATATTTTGTGACTCTCTTAGTTCACTTGAGGCGATTGAAAACACTTCCAACAAAAGTTTCTTTAGTCAAAAGAATTCATGCTTCATTAAGTTGGCTCCAAAAACAAGGTAAGACAGTAAAGTCAGACGTGGGGATTCAAGGCAACGAAATTGTAGACGAAGCCGCCAAACCACCAGCGAATAGTGAAGAAGTTGACGACATACCTGTAAGATTCCAAGATTAAAGAAATCACTTGAAACAAAATATTACCAAATTGGACAACGGAATAGATGATACAACAAACACAACTTATAGAAATGAAGCAATCAATCAGACAAGCACTACTAGCCCTGAACAGGCCCAGTACTGGAGTGTCACCTGTCCCTGGTCGTATCCGTACAGGAAAGTAGCCAAAAAATACGTGACTATGAACAGACAGAACCTTAGGACAGCCACGGGTATTCTGATCGGTCACTGCCACCTACGAAAACACCTCTACAGACTGGGTCTGTCTGACACTTCACTTTGTAGAGGATGTGAACAGGAAGATAAGACTGTCGAACACATTTTTTGTGAATGTCCGACACTCTCAATTAAGGTTTTCTGTATTCGGCGAGTACACAAGCCAGCATAAGAGAGTTTACTTCTGGCGACGTTATCGCCTACTTCAAACAAGTAGGCTGGATGACGAGATAGAAGGATGCACAATCGTGGCCTAAGTGGTGTGGGGTCGACCACCCTTCAAATTCTTACAGATACAGAAAGCAATCAATCGTAGTAGTAGAAAACATATTTACAGATTTTATTCGAAAGGGACAAACCGTAATTACAACGAATACAAGACTAAGAATGGGTCATACAAGAACTTTGTGCTGTATGCTGAGAGGAGAGAGGCAACCACTGTGTGACACCTGTAGAACAGTGCAGCTTGTTCTAATTAATTGCCCCAAATATGCAATTAGCAGGCAGCAGCTAAAATAGTGATAATTTCAATTCCGACACATTTGATAAGCCCATAACTAGAAAACGGATCAAGATATCGAGCAGCGGCTTTGACTGAACGGTTTCAGAGATTATCAATTCAGTATTCTTTTTTTATATACTCTAGGAAAAAACTTGGGTTTTTTGGAGATCAATAACTTGGTCACTTTAAATGTAACACCCTGTATGTTTTTGTACCGTACAATAGGTTGGAGCTTAAAGAGCAGGTTATCTTGAAAATATAGACTGGAATTCCTTGACTACACCAATTCCGTACATTTTTGCCAGTCATGATATCGAGAAGTGGTTTTAAATCCAATGTGTCGGAATTCAAATGATCACCCGGACGCATGCGATAACCACTCTACCTGTGTCATATTTAGGGTACGATAAGCTGTCACTCGAGTTCCCGTCAGGGTGAAAAGCGACCTGTTTAAAATTTAAAAGGTGTTTATTTGGGCAGGGATGAGCAGCGCGAAGCGGTCATTTTCTACCTGAATACGAGTAAGAACACCAAAATTAGGAGCCGAATTGCGCGCAACAAGATAAACACAAAATTAAGGAGATTAAGGAAATATAAAATAAATTAAATGGTAAAGGTATTTGTACGTTTATTTCAGGAATAATAAGACACCTAACCTAATCTAACCCCGCCAGGTCAGTCCCGATAATAGAACAGATTAAATAAACTGGACGGCAATTCGAGTGCGGTATTAAGATACCTGCAAGTGTCGGACGGGAACTCAAGTGTATTATATTGGTCATTAAGGAACCTGACGGGAATTCGCGTGCACCGGATCACCCAATATAGTACAAAGCACCCCACACTTTTACAACAGTGACATTAATTTTCTCGACAATTTTTTTTTCTAAAAATAAGAATTATTTTTTACTTTTTAGTTCAATTAGCTATTAAGCTTGTTTTTTTTAACTATAATTCATTTGCCAGTATTCGTAAACAATTAAATTTAATGAATTAATTGTTGTTCAACATTAACGATTGAGAAATTTTGTCGACGTTCTACTTACAGATAAATAAATATTTAAAGAGATCGTGAATGATGCAGATATTTACATATTAGTGGATGACAAACGCTATAAAAATTGTTTCTTAATATAGTCTGGTGACCTCCGGATGGTCTCCTTGAATGCGGTGTCCCCCGCCGGGAGGCTTCATACCATAAGCGTCGCCTAAAAATTTACAAAAACATTAATTTTAGACATATAGTTTAATAAATAATTTGAAAATAAAAATCATGAAAAAAATATTGAGATTATTAATTTCATTTATTAAAAAAAATGAAAGTGAAGTAAAATTCACAATCATTTGGTGACTCAGTATCTGGACCTGAGGATTTAAAAATAAAAGTTTATAAATCCCTCATTGTAGTTGGTTAAATTCAGGTACTAAAACTAAATATTATTTTATCAGCCAAACATCTCAGTTGTAAAATAATCCCACTAATGTAATAGGATTAATTAACGACTACCTTTTCAGGTTTTTCTCTTGAATCAATCATGATGGTATTAAGTTTAAACGAAATATCTTGGAATGGAGTATACAAAATAAGTCCCATTTCTTCAAATAAATAGAACAAAATCTGGTACAGATGTAGGCTACTTTACCACTTTAAAAATAAGTAGATTGTGAAACTCCTTTGGGGGCGTCCATTAATTACGTGAGGCGTTGTTAGAATTTTTCAACCCCCCTTCCCGCTTGGTCAGATATCGTAAGATTTTCCTCAACTCCCTCCCCCAAATCCCACGCGAGATTCTTCAAAACTTCTATTTGGATTGTAAACGTCTGGATTATAGAGAAAAAAAGAAAACTTGTTCTATTACTTTTATTGAAGACTAGCGAAGATTAGTATTTGTGAATATTAACGTAATTTAAAATCACAATCATAAAATTAAATAATGAATATCAATCAAAAATCTTTTCTAATTCAGTCCATGTAGACTCGTGCTCGGCATCAAGACTACTAGAACCAACATATCCAAGTATTTTTCGATAAAATCATCTGCTCCTTAAACTTCGCTTTGAATTAGCCTCTCTAAGCCGTTGTCGCTCGCACTGAAAAGTACTATTTTCTCAGATTTTCCCATATTATATCCTAGAACTAATTTTGCACGCAACTTTACACCGTTTTCTGCGAGAAATATAATCACGTGATATTTGCCAAGACCCCCCCCTTCCCCCTAAGTGAGATTTGGAAAGATTTAGCATGATCCCCTTCCCCAACTAGAACACCACACGTAATTAATAGACGCCCCTTTTTAATATTTATTTTATATTCAAACCCTCCTCAAATTCGCCGCTACTCCCGCCTGGGAATCATACCTCAAGACGGGCGACGGTCCCTCACACTTTTCGTCATCTTCCTCCTACCTCACATGCCATATCAAGACCTTCTCCTCCTCCAATCATGCTCCACCAAGCCACCTACCTCCATCCATTCCTCTTCACCCCTCAACATTATCCCCACCATATTTTCTCAATATACCGCCTCCACTAGTAGCTTATCCAACTCCTTCAACACTTCCTCGTTCTTCACACCACTTCACACCTCTCTAACACTCCAGCCAGTCCAGTCCAGTCTCTTTTTTCCAATCTTGGAGATACCCTACTCTCGACCAATGTCAAGCACCATCGTGAGCACCTGCGTCAAGAAGTAGTTATATAGAAATAAAAATAAAAAAAACTTATAGCTTGGTCTATTGAAAATATTTTCCAATTGTTTGTTGAAGTTTGCTAAAAAATATAATGCTTGAGTGTTTGGTGTAGGAGTGGAGTAATTTCTTCTACATGTTTTGTGGATAGAAATATGCTTTGCGTTGGTTCCTATTTAAAAAATCCAATATTAAACCATGGTTAATTTGTTTATTAAATTGTGGCAATAAGTTTACAGTACGCCTATGAATGAACTACTTCGAGTTACTTGTTTATGTTCTTAAACAAATCGACCTCATACAACAAAAAGTACCCAGACATATACAAATAAATAAAAACAAAAAATAATACATATACGTATGTATACGGATATAAACATGTGTTTTGCAATTGTAAAAAGTGCTAATGATCTTTAGGCCAGGTATGCTGTATATACCAATTAATTTGTCATTATGCCCTGAGGACGACAAAAAATGCGATAGTCATACTTATAAGGACAAGAATTTATGATATTTAGAATGATGAAAGCGAAATCCAATGGTGACGGTTCCATAAAAAAATTGAATAAAGTCAACACTCCACTGACAGGATTACCCTTGTTAACCGACTTGATCATAAGATTACTATTTGTACTGTACAGGTTGTCTTAACCCATATACCACATTGGAAATTATTGTTTATATTTTGACTTTTTATTTGAAGAAATGGAAAATATTCACATTAGAACCTCCTATGCTCATGAAAATTGGCAAAGACTAGAGTTAGGAATATAATGTTTTCCAAAGTATAATTCTTTTCACGATATAAGCAACTGACTTGACTTAGGCTTGAGATGCAATAAAACCATAAATCTTCTCGGATTTACCGTGCAGAGCCGCACTATAACCGATGAATGACCCAAAAGTCTAATACAGTTTTCAGGTAATAATTTATTATTCTGCACCACAATAAATACGTCCCTGTCCCGGCTAATATTTGTATGACTTTGTTACTTGGCATTATCACATCTCTGGTCAGGTCAGTTTCTTAGACCGTGAAAAGGGCAAATCTCGAAACGCTTTTTGGTAAATCTGACCCTATCGTATATTATACACCACGGTGGTGAAGACTATTATTATTGACCGAGCACCAAAATTATTTCACGAGTGGCTATGCACGTGCGAGGCTTATAAATGTCTTCACCATGGTGTATATACAATTTTTTCCACTACTAGTCAAATTTAAGACAAAAATAATTCACAGAGGCACCAAGAGAAGCGTTTATCCCGTCGCCTGACTGACAGGTACATTGTCAGTTTTCGATATATTATGAACGTACTCATTATGTCATCAGTCATTTTTGGTTGAGCGCGAATTTTAAACTAATGGCACTTTTATTTAAATAATTTTATCTTGATAGGTAATTTCAAGCAGCAAATATGTTGACAATCTTCTGGGTATACAAAATCATGTTGCACGCTACCTACAAAGTAGTGGCATCCGTTGTCTGACAGATATTGAGAAAACTATAACAGAGTAATTTGTATCAGCTCTGATACAATTGTAACATCTCTGACAACACTGTACAAAATGAATGGACTGAAAGCTCTTCTTTTTTGCAGTTCCTAGTCTGCAGCTGATGGAATCAACGGAACTAGTTCCATCTACTGGTTGGTTCCAAAACCATGATGGAATGAATATATATCCCAGCATCGACGTTGACTTATCTCTGATCGTAATAAGTCGCAGTACTTAAATGTTAGATTTTGCACTTTTGTTAAATATCATAAGCATTTTCAAACCAATTATTCGCAAATTCCTATCTTTCTACGTAACAGTTTTGGGTTGAACACCCTGGGTAATCAGAATTCTGCGACGTTTGTATAGCGAGATCACGAGATCGGTGAGAGAATTCCTCAAATGAAACCAGTCTTCGTAGTCTAAAAAAGAATGAAGAGCTGTTCATAATAAATCCCGACCTTACCTGGAGAACCATCGTGGTACTCCATTCTTGCGGTGGTTCCAAGGTTATCTTTGTGTATGGGTGCCTCTGGCCAACGTACCCGACACTCACTTATTTTATAACAGCACCACGGTTTCTACAACTTGTGTGCAAAAACAGAGACGAACTCACCTACTGAAAATGCATAACAATTTGGACACATTGAAAACATTCTCTGTGTATTAGTAAATGATATGAAAAAGATTTATTTACCTACGAGGAGAATGTATACATACTTCATAATTTCATTTTACTTTTTGTTGTATAACCTATAAATGGGTCAGTGAAGAAAAATGAAAAATAATCGTTGTTTTCGGTCAAGTTCTCACTACTGATTCTGTTTGATCTCGTTCACAGATCTTGTGCCCTCGAAACTTTATTGTCTGTAATTAAAATTTCAGGGTCGAAACATTTTGTTCGGTCCTGTTTTATAAGACATTTTCTTCAAGTCGTACAAAAATAAAGAAACCTCTCGCTTTCAGCTGGTTTTGTATTAATTATTCAAAAGAGGGTATTTATAAACTTAATGACGCATATCGGCTCTTTGTCATTTAAATTTACAACATTATTATCAGATTTAGGAGAAATATAAACAATGTTTAATTTGATCAATGATAATAGGCCCAATGATATATACAGGGTGTTTTCAAATGACATTTACAACGTTTGCATGTAGATACTTCTCGTAAAATTGGACAAAATGATATAAGGATTGAGGGGTTCAGCTTACTTACTTTTCGAAATTGAAGTTGTGAAAATTTGATAAAAAGTGATTTTAGTAACTAAAGAATTAAGCAGCCAACATGAGATGTTCAAAATGTTGTCCATTCACATTTATACATAATTTGTGACGTTTTCTCATTAAAAATTGGAGAGACTGGCGATTGCCTGAAATTGCTATAGCTGCATGGATTCTTTCCATAAAATCACAGGTTCGGAAAAAAATTTTCAACAATCTTCTTCGAGTGTTTTAAATGCATTGCTGTTTCATAAATTAGTTCTATTACATATTCTAACAATTAGTAGTTTGGTAGTTGTTGAAAAAAATAAAAGAACATTTTTTTTAATCCATTATTGAAAAGTGATCTTGCAGACTCCATGAAAACATTAAATATCTTGAAAACTAAAAATTTTTTGATGAGTAAAAATTATGCGTTTTTCATGTAAAAACCATTGAGGAATACAAAATAAAATTAAAAAAGCTTCAAATGCCAGTGGCGTGAAAAATGGGAGGGGAAAGGTGACATATTCTACCAGATGTACACCACTGGATCAATAATTGAAACATGTTTTTCCATCAAAATATTCCCTTTTACATTTAAAAACAACCTGCCAAATGTCAAATCAATGTATCTACCCATCTTGAAGTTATCAAATTGAAACATTTAAATTTTTTATAACTTCAACACCCCGTACTTCGATAAGTAAGTAAGCTGGACCCTTCAATCCTTATAATCAATTTTAGGAGAGGTATCTACATGCAAACGTTGTGTGTCATATGAAAACACCCTGTATGTGTATATTTAAGGGTACACTCTGAAAAAGATTTTCTTGAATAAAAGAAAATTTTTTTAGGACAAACAAATCTGAAGTTTGAATAGAGTCAACCAAACAAAGGTGTTAAGTTAAAATTTCGGTTTGTTTGAAATTTCAAACAAGAGTTTGGTATCATTCAAACTAATTGTAGCGTTATATAAACATTCAGGTGATTAGATTTGAGGAAATTATATCTTCAATCCAAACTCCAAGCTGTTTACTTCAAACAATTAATATTTTAATATAAACAATTAATTTCTTTAAAACGTTATGACCATCTCTTGTTTTGAAACTTGAGTTGTTTATTTTAAACAACTACAAGTTTAAATGGAACAATACATTTTTTAAAACTTCAAAATAATTTCTTTTGTGCAAACTCGAGTTGTTTAGTTTAATTGATGTAAATCAAATAAGCCTTTTATTATGTATTTTTATAATGAGTCATATACGGTCATATTAAATATCTACAAAACTAAAACCAAATTCGAAAAGTCTAGATTACTGAAAAGGTAATTTAAGTGAAAAGTCTTGCTATCTGTCCAAACATATTTATTGAAGAATTATATAAAACAAACATAGAATCATTGATTTTGAGTACTACTACTACTACTTGTAAACACGTGTCGAAATATACAAAACTTAAAAAGTACCTACATACATAGAGACGAATTCAAGGATTAATCTATGTAGACAACTAACCCGGTTAGTTTTGTACTGGGATACTATGATTGCCACTCAAAACACAAATATATACATAGCAGCAAAACACTCCCTTAGGTGGGACAATTCACACACATCCAGTAAATCCATAACTTGGCCACAGGTTAATGATGAGATCTTTTTTAATCTGTGACTTGGCAGTAAATGTTCAATTTTAAAATATAACCGTTGTATGCATACAATCCATACAAAACACCATAATATAAATAAATTGAACTTTTAACGGGTTTTGTCTCTGATCGTATGCATACAATACATACGGTCCACGATATAAACACACCGAGTACAGAGACAAGGGCCGAGTACCCACTTACTTATTTTCTGCAGTCCAACTACTACTATGACAAAACGAGAGGGGTGAGGTTTTCATGTTTCAATGCTCGTGATTGGGTGTTTAATTTCTTTAAAACAAAGAATTTAGAAATGTTTTTTAATTTCAAAGAAATATATTCTTTGAACCAATTATATGCAACGATGTAGAATAACATTATGGCATCTATACTTTCAAAGCAATGATTCACTATCTATAATAATTTTATATTTTGATTTAAACAAATTTATATATTTCCAACAAATATTTCCTTTATATTTAATAATTGCCATATTTGAAACAAATAAATGTGAACTTTAATTTCAAACAATTCATAATCTATATTTAAACAGTTCAAATTTCTTCATTCAACACCTATTGCTTTGAGTTAAACAACATTTGTTATTATTATAAAATTTTTATTAAATAAATGTAATTGTTCAATTCAAACCAACCGTTTTCAGCGTAAATGAATATTCTTCAAGTTAAATAATTGCAATATTTGTAAGAAAGTTATCCAAATAGTAATTGCAAACAATTTATAATTTCAATTCAAACAATTTGAATTTTTTAATTGAACACTCAATGCTTTTGCATTTATTACAAATTGTTAATTCTAAACAAATCATTTTCAAACAAATACGTTTACTTCAACCAAACAATCCTTTTTCAGAGTGTATAAGTGCACAGCTGCTCTTTCAATTTAGTATCTTGCTTGAAGGTATATACCAAAATATTTCCAGTTTCTTTTAAAATTCATATATTAGGAGGACACGTTAGGGTTCTGTTTATGATTTTTTTAAATGTTCCCTTTCCAAGGTCATCTTCAAACAGCTGTTGTCTAATAAGTGCCGGTACACCTGGCTAACTGAACATTGGTAGAAGTAGATATTTGGTTCTTCATTCAATTGTGTTCACGTCTTTCACTTAAAATTGTTGATTGAAACTGGATATTAGTATCCGGTTTACCAGGTAGACATAGACCTATTTTTGGGTGGTATTATTAAAAATCGGTAGAAAGAAAAGGATTTTGAATCTGGTTATCCCTAAACAACTTTAACAATCTCTGTTTTGTTCCTTTTGAACCAATTCTGAATAAATATTGTGTACTTTTATGTATTATGCGTAAATTAAGTACCTAGTTGCTTCTTAATATACTTTACCGAAAAAGGTTTGAATATTAGTCTTTAATTTCAGTTGAAAAATTTAAAAAAAATTTCAAACAATTTGAAGTCTATTCCAGTTTCATTTCACTTCTGTGAATATAATAAATATAATATTCATTCAACTGTACATTTAACTGACGAAATAAAACAATTAAGTTTGTTTTAATCTTCATTATATTTGGAACTATGTTCAACTTAAACTTGTGACGCCTTTCGTTAAGACAGGTGACGGTATAATGAAACATTTTTAAGTTAGGTATACAGTGCACCGAATTTATGACAAGTTATGGTAGCAAACCAACACACTTTCGATTCAAATCTTGAAATATCACATGTAGAACCTAAATCCTTCGAATTAAATCTTTTAGAAGCCATTGAGATGAATAAAAACAAAAATTCAGGTAATCTTCTCATAAACCATTTTCCGTAATCAAACTTATTTACCTAGAAGATAGTTTAGGAGGGATTCATCATCATTCATACGCTTGGGTTGTGCTTAACAGCCCAGGCACTGGAACTGAATCTTTGTACCATAACCCATGTTTTCTACCTACTTCCATTCCAGAAGCTTCGTGTCTTCTATATAGGCCACCAGTTTATCTGGAGGGATCTTCAGTAGTTGTGATGGTTGTGTCATTTCCACTCCAAAGTACTTCCGTCTGAGTCATTGTAAGTTCTCACAGAAGCAGAGTATGTGTTTTACGTTTTCTGCACATAGGTTCACTAACTTTGCCCATCCTGTGCAGATGCTTTCTCAGGGTACAGTGTCTAGTCACCAGGTCAGTAGCTGTCTTCAAATTTCTCTTACCGTTTCAACAGCTTGGACGAGAGTTCCTTATTCAGTAGACTCTCTAGATGGAGGTGTCCTTGTATCAGCCTCCATTTGAGTTGGTGCTCCTTAAATATTCAGTTCCGGAGGGATTATTGGGAATAAATTTCCATGTAAACCTTTTCAAATTAATATTTTTTTTTGCACTTTATTTTCAGTTTAACATTTTCTCATTCTCTTATTAAATTCCGTATTTAATGCACTATATAAATTGAAAATTTCCACCCTTCTCTCTTTTGAATTATTACATTGTATTATTTAAGCACGATATATCTGTGGTTGTAGAAAAAATTTCTCGCACAATATATTATTATTGACTAACAATACCCTCTTCATAGATCTCGCGAGCAGTCAGCGGAATAATCATCGAGGCGCCCGCGCAAAAGGTAGTGCAATTGACCTAGCGGCAGGTTGAAGGGCGACGCTATCGCCAGATACTAACGAAGGGGCAGTCAAAGGAGAAGATAGATCTCACTTCCGCTGTTCTTAGACGTGGCGCTCTTCTAATTTTTTTCCGTCTGATGTGGACACCTGATCGTGGGAATGTTTGCACCTTTATCGGACGATAACTGCAGCATACAGGGTATACTTAGTTCAATTTGTGGTAATGCTGCAGGTTGTTTAAATTATCTATTTTTTGTCGTAGTGAAAATTGTTCTATTACGGTTTGACAAATTTTGCCTTTGAGACTTGATTTTTTCAATAATTTTTCCTCGACTGTACGTAGATGTTTACTCGCTGAATTTCTCACAGCAAAATAACAGTATGAGAATACGAAATAATTTGAAAAAGTGCGGATATAGTAAACAAAAACTACTTATGTATACATGTCTAATATTCTATTTTTTTTGTTACAGGTTGCAAAATCAAAGCCCTTCGCGCCAAGACCAACACTTACATCAAAACACCGGTAAGAGGCGAAGAACCAGTCTTTGTAGTGACCGGACGTAAGGAAGACGTTGCTAAAGCCAAAAGAGAAATTCTCTCAGCAGCAGAGCACTTCTCGCAGATCAGAGCTTCGCGTAAGAATAATTTGGCAGGATTAGGTTCCGGAGCCAGCACGCCACCAGGTCCACCAGCAAATATTCCAGGTCATGTTACCATTCAAGTTAGAGTACCCTATCGTGTTGTTGGCTTAGTTGTAGGACCCAAGGGTGCTACCATTAAAAGAATCCAACATCAAACTCATACATATATTGTCACACCCAGCCGTGACAAAGAACCAGTTTTTGAAGTTACCGGTTTGCCAGAGAGTGTAGAATCGGCCAGACGAGAAATTGAGGCCCATATTGCTATGCGTACCGGCAATGGTACTTCTATAAATGGTTTGCCTGGGTTGAACGGCTTGGATGAAAATGATCTAATTGCTTCCTTATACAAATCTGGGCTCAGTTCCATTCTCAACTACATGGAACCAACTACAGATACATTTCCAACAATGACATCATCAACTGGCAGCAGCGGGGCTTTTTCTAGTTCAGGATCCTGTTCAAGCAGTTCATCTAGCAGTGGAGGTAGAGATCTAGGAGCTATCTGGAGCTCCAATGATAGAGATGAAGGTTTAGGTGATTCTCCTAGTTTCGATACATCCACAGCGCTATCAAGCATTTGGTCATACCCAACAGTATCTGCTCCATCTAGACCATCTCCAGCCAATAGTACGAGTCCTGCAGATTCATTACTAAGCTCAACCACTAAATGCTTAGTATGCACTGATGCCAAAGTCACGCACGCATTGGTACCTTGCGGTCACAATTTCTTCTGCATGGATTGCGCAACTAGGGTGTGCGAAGGTAGCGATGCCCAATGTCCCGTTTGCTCCCTTCCTGCTATACAAGCAATTCGCATCTACTCGCCCAACCCTTAAGTCCGCTGCTACAGGCAATTGATCGATCTCGCTCGAATCACCTCCGCATTCCCTGGGCACGCATGCCCCGTGTTCAACTTCATCTTCGGTTCTGCTCTTAACTTCACCCTCATACACATACAACGAATGCTAAATTTTATATTTTTAGTACTTTTTTTATTTCTTTATATTTTTTGTGGAATTATTTTTTCGTTTTATGTTAAGGTAGTTGTTTTAGTTAACTTGTGTGTGTGGTTAAGGGTTTGACGAAGTTGAAGCGTAGTCATCTTATAATGCCAGTTTAACAATTCTTTTTTTTATTATATTCACGGTTTTGATAGTATTAGAGTTATATTGGTTTATTTTATATTTTTACATTGTGCGTAAAACATTATTAAAAAAAAGACATGACGCTACACTACGTATTAGAGTTTTTATACTACTGATAAGTGTTTCGTTATTTTTTTTAAATATATTTTTTTAAGTTTCGCCATGTGAAGTGTCACATTATTAAAGTCTGAAAACAGCAATTCTCAAAATATTATTTAAGGAAAAAATTTTAAAATGATATATGGATAAAAACATAGCAAAAATACTAAAAATATATATAACTGAAGTGAGAATTAGATTGGTAGTCTGAAAGAGCTTTGGTTGTGCGGTGCGAGTAATGCAAAAACGAGCAAGCTAGGAAGCAGGGGCCATGTGTAACTGTTATTAAACTTTTGAAATTCTTTAAAAATAATAATAAATCTTAATTAGAATCTCTTGACCCTCATAAAAGCAATTTTTCATCCTACTTATTCTTTAAAAATACTAAAAAGAGTAAAACAAATTAAATGTGAATATTTCATTTTTAAAGAATTTTGAGTTTTTAACCGCTCTGACACTGGTAGGGGGGGCTATTCGGCAGTGATCAGAACTGCTACTTGTCCTTCGCATTCCTCCGGCTCGGGTACACCCCCCTAATAACGAAATACATATCCCTTATTGTTAGTTGATCAGTGATTGTTGCTATTGTTCTGTTATGTGATGTGATACATATATTTCTATATTTCTTATAGCATATTAGTTGTGAGAGATTTTATAGTATAAATATAAATTATTTATTGTGTGTACCCACTAAAGCCGGACGGTATGTGAAGGGGCTTTTGATAGTTATAACCAGGATAACGCGAAAACGTCTTGGTCGAACAGCTAAATATTTGTTTTATATGTATACATAGATTTTTATTTCGGTTCGTAAATTAGGGAGAAATTGAATTTTGGTTGTTGGTGATTTTTTATGGCAGCAAACGACAATTGTTTTCCTATTTATTAAATAATTTATAATTGTTTTTGAAATTCAATTAATCAAAATGCAGATTTATGTTTCATTGTTTTTTTTAATATTTTAGCATAATAAATATAAAGGTAGTTTAATATTTTCATGAATTTTTTTATATTTCTCAACCTTAAGATTTCTAAAACTGATCGAGTAACTAATGACGGATATAATAAATTACAACTGATATAATTCAAAACTCAATTCAAATAAGATTAAAATTATTTTAGCTGGAGACCGTTGGTAGTATAGGAGGGGCATAACTTTGAACATAGTAACCGAAAATGCTGTTGCTTCGGCTCTTATTCAATTTAGATACTCAAAACAGATTAGTTGTTTATTTTTCACTTGATTGAATTCTTGAATTTTTCTAAGAATATTCCTTTGAGATATTACTGCAGTGCACTGCTTTATGCGACCAGCTATCGTGAATTATGATTCCCAGATGTTTACTCTCATTTGATTGGCTCCGCAGCATTGGTATTATTCATTTTCAATATATTTACTTCTCCTAGTTTCTTCATCATACTCCCTTTCGTTGCACATTAATTTTACGCTTCCGTTGTTGGAAAACTGCTGGTAAATAGATTTTGAAAATATTGGCGATATATAGCATCTTATTTTAAACATTTCAGACCTTTTAAGTTTATATCTTTCGTAGAAGTCTTTTTGATAATGTCTTGTTTATTTATCCTCTTAAAACCAATGTATTTATTTCTATAATCGCCAATAAAATTTATTTCACCCAATTTGAAATAAGTTGTTTTTTAAATTACATGAATATCTGTTTAAGTTTAGCTAACCTAGTTAACATTGGGACTCTCTGAAGTGAAAAATTCAACCCTTTAGATGAATGATCAAGAATAAGAAAAAAAAATATAAAAAACAATTGAATTTCAAATTTTGAAAATCCATAATTCTTAATAAATGTAAATTAAATATCAAACAATGATACTATTTAATACAATTTTTTAAATCTTTTCTGAATCAGTATTTAGATAACCTAAATTCAGTATTAAATCTTTGCAAGTATTATTATAATTTTTTATTTAAATTTACGAGCCGAAAGCAGGGTATACTAGATATATATATATATAATCATTTTATTCGAACATGTATAACATTACACTACACAATTAAAGAACAATAAAAAATTGTATTTAAAAAACAGTATTTTTTAAAGGCAGATAAATATATTTCAATTATCCATTTTTACGTTTGGCGAGTGTATAGTAATACCTGTTCGCGTTCAATGAAAAACAAAAATAATTAGCGTGCCCCCCCGTCCTGCACCACTTGCTTGGATCCTTCAGTATTCACGTGTCACCTTTTGTCCCGGTGTCTCTTCCGGGCTGCAGTTTTTTTCATGCATTTCTCTCCTTGCCTGCACTTTTTCGTAGACAATTTAGACCAATTCTTGGAGTTGAATTTTAAACAAAAATGTAATCGACAAACATATTTTTTACCGGTTAATAATTATTGGGGCAAAAAAATATTAATACACATCCGAATAGTTTGGTTGTAATTCTATATAAATGTTACGAGTAAAAATAGTAAGATTTAATTGATAAAAATGTAAGGTTTTTTCGAATCCGTTGACTCAATTATATTCTTAAATTGTTACAAAGATTATTGTTTTAAATACTGTTTAGTCTCAATGTTTATTAATTAGGCGAAATAATGTTTCAAAATGATGTCGCTCTCTAGGAAATGGTCTAGTTAAACTGGCTGGCCCAGACTGGCTCCCATGCGCTTATATATTACTTATTAATATTATTAAATATATATTAAGAAACTATATTTTGTTTTTATTTATTTTTTTATTGTAGAATTGGAAATTATCGTTATTAGATAAATTTATATATTTTATTATTATTATTGCTTGGCCAGTTTGAGCCAGTCTGAGATAGGTCGGGTTAGCCCGGAGACTTAGTTTGTTTGTACGTATGTTGTAAATAAGTTGTTGTTTTATAGCTATTAAATACCATATTACAATTATTATTTTATTTTTTTACATATTTTTGTGAAGATATTTAAATATGAATGTTAGTACAAGTACATGTCCACCGTTGAGTGCAGAGTGACTGTTTGAAAATCCACAATGCCCTTCAACACATCAAAAATTTCACCCTCAGTATCGACAGATATTTTAAGATTTAGTCAGTGCATTAAATATGACAATTTTCAACATTAAATTTTTTTCGAGTAAGAATTTTTGCGGTATTATTTTCGTGAAATCTAGGAAGTGTTAAAGGACACTGTGAATAGTTTAATTACATTTTTAATTAGTTATATATTTATATTGATATTTTAATTAGATGAAAGTATCCTCGAAGTGATTTCTTTTTTGTAATTTTTTATTAATTTTTGAATATTAAATGTATAAGCGTGTTTTCTATTTAGAAATTTATAAATTAGTACGAATTTTTTACATAGCGACTGACCTTACGCTTAAGCGGTCGTACTCTAAAGGGCAGTGAAAGTAGCGAGATGGTATTTTTTTTCTAATATTTAGATTCTCTTTATGAAACAAGACTAAACCATCTTTGCAGCTTTGACTGATCCTTAGAACGCTAGCAAAATAATAATTAAGATTTTTTGACTTTTTTATAAATTTAATTGCTACCAAATAAATTTTCGTGATCCATATTTTTTTTAGTTTTTATTTTATTTTCCTTTTACTCCAATGAAAGCAGGTTCAATTGGAATAAAACTGGTAATTATCAGGATGAAATAATTTATTTTTATTATTTCAAAACATCCACAGTTATAATAATTCATATAAAGCAGCTGAAATCATTTTTCGTTTAAAAAATAATATTTATTTTGTTGGTTTAAGATTTTTGGCTGATCGAGCTCACTTCACTTTCAAGTTTACTCTTGTCCATGTCAATCTTTCCTTGGTCTTTTCGTCCAATAAATTAGTCAACCACTTTAGATCTAAACTGTCTAATAGTTTTATCTCTTAGTTCTCATGCATTACAACATTGAACAATTTTTTAAATTAGTTCCATTTATATGGTTCCAAGTAATTCTAATTTGGTATCTTTTATATTCGATTCGTATTTTCTTATTTTTCATTTCCATCATAACTTTGCTGCTATTATTATCTATTATTCCTCTCTTCTTTTTTCCCTTTATCTTTATCAATACTTTTTAATGGCTTGTTATATCTCATTTTGGTATTTTGAAGTGTTTCAAATGCTAGAATTGGACCACAGTACTTCAACATCTAATAAACAATTGGTTGCAGATGCCTATATATTTTTTAATATTTAAAACCTTTTTGGATTGTGCTTTTGGAATCATTTAATTTGTGTACTATTTAGGGACTCTTAACCAAGATAAACTTTAATTTAGAATATTCTACTCTTCAGTATCCTTATCCAATTCAATTTTCATTGCCATTTTAATACATTGTCATTCCCAACCTCTTTTACACTTTAGAATTCTATCTATTGCTCTCTTCAGACAATTAAACTAATTTCAAGAATAAAATGTTATTACACTAACCCGACAAAACGTTTTGCAGGGCAGTGTCAAACTATAGAATTTTTCGAATTCTAGAGTACTGCCTAAGACCTTAGTCAACAGTCTTTGATCTTTGATATTCAAAGACTCTGTAAGGCGATATAATAGTATTTTACTATTGATAACAAGCTATACTAAAATAACAATTTATTTGCTGGAGCTGAATAAATATTGCTCACCAGTTTTAAATTCCAAAACCTGGGATTATATGGAGTATTTTAATTTTCTTTTCATAAGGCCACTGCTTTGTTGTGTTCCCCGCATGATCAAGTTAGACGTTTGGTGTTGTTCTTCATTCCCTGCATGTTAGTGAGTACTGTAGTCTCTAGAGATAGCTCACAAAGCACAATTTATAATAAATATTTCTAGAAAAAAATAAGAAAAAAAAACATGAAAGAAATATCGCGTTTTATATTTTAATAATCTGATAAGAAAATATTTTAGTACGCGTGTAAAACTAGATGTAGCAACTTTAAATAACATTTTTTCATTATAATAATATATATGTTATAATAAAATAAGTAATGTATAATGCTCAATAAGGTTGAACGCGAGTGAAGTAGATAGAGGATCTTTTAGACAAAAGGTACTGACATTTTTAAACTAAATTTTTAAAAATTATTCCGATGCTGACATGAGATAATGTAATTGAATCGTATGCCTTTTCTCTAAGAGACTACGTGAATTTTTTTCGGGTCGTAGAACGGCGCTATTGTAGTTGGATTTTTAGGTTAGGTAGTTAATGTGAAATATATAGGCAAAGTGTTGGATGCGCCGTTCTCGTGGGCACGACTTTTAGGGGTGCTGTAGCAACCGGTGGATTGAAATAAAAGTCTTCCCGCCCGAAATCACCTAAACCATTTTGGAAATCATCCTCATTTTCATTAATGATTGTTGAATGTTCCCAAATTATTATTCTAGATAATACCAATAAAAAGAAGGGGTCTCTTTTGCTTGTTTATTTGCAGACAATATTTGCGATTTAAAAATATGTTTAATTTTACTAAAAATAAATATATCATATTCAAATCTTTTAATCTTTTTTATTGAGATATTTATGTAGAATATGGCTAGTGTTGAATTTTTAATTTTAGGTATATACCTAACTATTAACTATAAGTAATAAAATTAAGAAAAATCTATTTATTATGCATGGCAATAAAAGTAGATATTTTTTGTAGAATAAATACCCTGTAATTCATTTAAATTTGAAGACTATTGATGAGGTGTAATCTATGAACAACGTAGCGTTCTTTATAAACAACCTTAGCAGAATGAAAATATTACCTGCTACTCAATTGAATATTTATACATTTTAATTCACCATTGCCACTGTCAATTCTAGAAAGGATTTCAAGTAAACATGTTTTTGTCTAATAAAATTGATGACGAATACCTCATAGGCTAAAGGATTTTACAAAAACAAAATTATTTTACATCAATTGCTGATAGGTAGCATAGTTGCTCCTTAAAACTTTAAATTACAAATACCAAACCTAATTTACTCATTAGAATGGTCAGGCATGAAGCTACAGCAATTTAAAATTTATTAACTAACAAAAATCAGTCTATTCCAAAAAAAACTGAAAATAGAATATATTATTTATTTTCAAAAGCTCTAAAATACAGAGTAGCTTGAAAAAAAAAATAGTTTACTTTTTATTCTGTTTCATTTTATATGAAGACCCAGTTTGGAGATTACATGGAATAATTGTTTCTTCCTTCACTCCACAAAATCTACTTTCTCCTTGTTCCATTAGTTTGAGATTTGTAAGGTGCCCAACTAGGAGGCAGTGGTCTGTTAAGAAAGCTGTCAAAACTCTTGGTGAAGTCTTACTCTTTACTCTGACATAAGAATTGATTTGTTCTCACCTAGATGTAGTTAGGAATATATTTAATTGTCTTAGCCCTTCTAGAACTTTCCAATGATCAGATCTCTTTTTTCTCCAATATTACATTAGTACTAATACCCCGAAAGGGTTCAGCCTCTCTTTCTGTCCTACACACAGTAACGTGACAATGCTGTTATTGTCTAGTTCATTGAGTCTTTCCATGAACTCGCATACCATTTTAGAACTGATTGCACAGTGTTTTAATGGTCTCTTGGCCATCCCCTGATGATAGTCCTTTGACTTCTGTATATTTTTATCAAAATTGAACTTACAACGGGTTTAATTCCTGGCCGGTAAACTCCTATCCCAGTCTCTTCTATTGCTTTAGAGCTATCTTTATACCATTGAATGGCATTATTTCTGAGTCTGGTAATGGTGTTTGGGATCTCATTCCTAGTTTACTGTATGTACAAATCCTAGGCAGAATTTCCGATTTCTAAAAAGCAGTGGGGATATTCAACTTAGTTTGTTTCTCGTTCTTTCTGCAACACCACCATTATATGTATTGGTGGTCCAAAATAAAACATTTCAACATTATTTCTCATTACATCGATAAACGAATCCTTATCTCCAATTTGTTAATTTTGTCTTGCGTATTCCTGGAGATTACATGGAACAATGATGATGCCACCGTATATTGAAAGTTTGAATTCTGATCGGAGATGAAACTTTTTGTTGCAATTAGTGGAATGAATTTGATTAAAAGAAGGAACACAAAATTTCGAATGACATTTTAAATTGGAACTCCACTATTTATTTATTTTATTTATAGAGCTTCTATTTCAAGATTTTATATAGATAAAATCAGAGAAAATTACATACATACATTTTCCTATTACCTTGTGTTCTAGTTTAACGGTAAAGCAGTTTTCCATTATACCTGCAGGGAGTATCTGAATTTATAACAAATATTTCATCGCTCCAATGAAGGAAGAACGATATACTGAATATTCTATTAACATCTGCACTAAATTGCTTATAAGCATTAGTAACGACATAGATAGTAGCTATTAGTAAAAATAGATGATAATAGTGCCAAGAAATGACGAGGTTAAATTTTTTTATCTCGCTCCTCATTGTATTAACGAACTTATAACTAAAATATTGTTCAATTTACATAAAGAACAAGAGGATTGACGAAAATAATTAATAATTTTTAATATATGAAAACATTCCGAAATGGCAAGCAAAAGAGTACTAAATTCTTCTCTGATATAATCGAAAGCAATGAACTCCGTACATAATTGTGAAATTCTCTTAATTTTATAATTATGTTTCGAGGGATAATTTGAAATTTAGATAGTGAAATTATTAAAAAAAAGTCACGCATTGCAGGTTGATTAGCCAGTTCGTACGATAGACTGAATTGCTAAACTGATTGCTAAAATTACGACTAAGAATAGCTAGGAACTGTGCTTTTCAAACTCAAATTTTTTGCTGCTGAAAGTGGAAAGTGAGGTTAAGTTGCGTCGGAGAGGTTTTGGGTAAATAAACAACACATCAGTCAAATTAGTGTTGAAAGAAATATTGAAAATAATCTGATATATGTGTACAAATATGCATGTAAAATCATTTTCAAGCACATATGTCAGATGAAGATTATTCTGAAAAGATTGATTACCTACAAAGCCAACGTATTCAAGAGGCCAAAATATATTTAAGGCCTTTATGATTCAAAAGAATAGCAATTGCTACTGTCAATCTTTAAACATATCTTCATAATATTATGATTTCATTTACTTTAAAATATTTGTTTTATTGGTGTTAAAATTGATAAAAATCGTTTGTTCCTGAAACTTATTGGAATAAATACGAACATACAGGGTGTTTCATAATTTATTGTGGAACCAATAATAAGAATATTGATCTTATTTTAAATTATAGGTTGTTAAATACAGTGTTGAAAGCTGTTGTTTGCACAGTTGTTTAATTTAATCGAGGTAAATTTCAATTTTTGAATAATAAATAAGCAACTGTAACCTCCGCCACTGGACCTAGGATTCGTATTTAACTGCATACTCATCAATGCTGCTTCGCGGGGTAGCTTCATCTATCACAAATTGACTGCGACTAAAATTTTTGCAAATCACACTGTATATTAGCATATTTTTAACATTTAATATACAGGCCTAACTACAATATTTAAGTAATAATATCTATATTTCATATTTACTCTATATGAAAGTTTTTGAAATAGAGTAAGAAAAATACATATAGATGTTTTTTAGAAAAAAAAACGTATTTATAAGTAAAGAAAAAATATTTATATAATTAAGATATATCTTTTTGTAGCCTCCTGTAAATGGCATCTGCTAAGGGTCGCAGGTTCGGTCTGATACGAAGTTTCATAGGGTTGTAAGAATATCTAAAATTTATATAGAAGAGAAGATGGGGTATACCAAATCGACCACTCAAGTAAATTCACTACGATTCTTTTTGATTCGGCTGAAAGTTTTTACGGTTTCCGGAAATTGAAAAAAATTTCCACCCTACCAAAAAAAAAGAAATTTTCAAAAAATTGGCTGCATTTTTTTGAAAATTTTCGTTTTTAAATGTGCTTTAAAGTATAAATATAAAATACAATAAAATTTTAAGATGATATTGAAACTTTTTAACATATAAATAACATTTTTGTTGGGAATTATACAGTGTAATTGTCGAGTTCTTTTCATTGACTTCTTTTTCAAAAATAGTTCATCGGTGGCATCCTCAAACGACATGAAGGGAGAGCAAGTGTCCAATTTGTTGATCCACAAATATCGACACCTAAAGAACTCTTTTATTGGGATTCTTTGGAAAAGTTATATCTATTTGAAAATAAAAAGCCATTTTTTGAAAAATTTTTAACTTTTTTGGACATGATGGAAAAATATTTGAAACATTTTCGAGAATTTTCTATGGGATAGGAAAAGATAAAAAATCTTCTGCCTAATCGAAAAGTTCTGGTCGAAAATGGTCGATTTGGTATAGAACATCCCAGATACATTTTAATAAAATACACTCCTGGTGGACAACTCAAAGTAGAAATAGATATAAAATTAACAAGAGGACACAGGGTCGATGCAATGTAGAGTTAATCAAAAGGTAACGAATTGGTTAAAACATTCAATGGTTATGAATCACGAACCTATATTTAAATAAGATATGCTTATAGATAAAACTTTTTACTCATCCTAAATTGGAAATGCAGAAATCGGGTGTTTTAAACAGTTCTTGTAGATAGATGAACAATCCTGCAGTGCATTCAATAAAAGATTTTTAAAAAATTCGCATTTTTTCATTTATATTACAAATTCAAATTTTATAGAATAATAATAATATAAATTTGTAGATTAAAACTTTTTAATGAATTTACCAAACATACTTGTCTCTTATTCTTCAAAACCTTCACATGTAAAATAAGCGTTATAATCTATAAAATCTTAAACATTCACTGCATTGTGTCTATGTCAGTTGACAATGACAATTATAACAAGTAGCATCTGTATAAGTCGCTTTATATTCAGTATATTTTTGTTCGATTTTTTTTTACAAAAAAAATCCACATGATATCAATTAGATATCAAAATTTTGTCTTCTAATGTAACTCAGAGCAATAACATAACGAAATAACTAGTATTGTAAAATCTATAATCTACTTTATATTAAAATAAGTGTAGTCTAGATACATTTTTTGACCGTACGCAGAAGATCTTACGACCCTAGCTGTCAAAAAAAAACCGCTCAGCATTTATTATAAAAGTATATATACCAAAATAAATATTTAGCTGCAAATGTTAAAAAGTATTTCTATATTAACGGGCGTGCAAGAGATGAACGTACTTTATGGTTAGACTTTTGTCCTTTCATACTATTTATGTTAAAAATAATACAAATTATGCTTTATTGCTGTTGGTTCCTACAAAAACACTAATATCAGAAACCTTACAGAGAAATGTATTTCAAATAATTCCGTTTCAGTTCAGTAGTCTCATCGGATCTGTATCACGATACAGATCTCTGTGATTCTGATTTTCAGTATCGACTTATCCCAATTTTCGATACACTGATAATATGAATACCATACACATTCAGCAATTGATAGTTCATCTTCAGTTGAAAACTTACCTATAGTACTACTGCAGTTATTTCTACAAGACAAACAACAATAAAGATGACTTAAGATTAATACATGTCTTGTGGATGTGATATCTAGGTATTTTTGGGCTGGTAATGAAAATTAGAGTTTATTCATTAATTTGGGTTGTGCTTAGCAGCTCGGGCACTTGAAATGAATATTTTTATTATTTCCCATGTTAACTACTTCCATTCCAGAAGCTTCGTGTCTTCTATAGAGGTCATTAGTTTGACTGGGGGGACTTTAAGTGGTTGTAATGGTCAAGTGCTTCCGTCTGAGTACTTGTAAGTCATCACATAAGCAGAGTATGTGAGTAGGTGTTTCATCGTAAAGTTCACATTTTCTGCACATAGGTTCACTAACTTTGCCCATCCTGTGCAGATGTTTCCTCAGGGTACAGTGTCCAGTCACCAGGACGGTAACTGTCTTCAAATGTCTCCTACCCAGTTTGAACTACCTAGTTGAGAGTTCCTTGTCAATATTGTTCAGTAAACTCTTTGTATGGAGGTGTCCATGTGTCAACCATAATTTGAGTGGGTCTTATTATCTAGCCATCTCTTCCCGTCTTCTGTAATTCAGGATGTTTTGGACCTATGAAGTCTCTTTTAAAACATTCTCTAGCTAATCGTTCCACCATTTCATTACCTGCACTCCTCTCATGAGCCGCACCCATATTAGAGACACTTTGTTGTCTCTTGCCAGCCTGTTAAGGGAGCAGAGCCTGGCTGTCAATGAATATTTTTATTTTTTTATTCGGTACATCCTCTTAAAACGTTTTCATCGAAACAGGCTATAGCGTCAATCGTCTCTGCTTGAAACACATATGTATATCGATCAAGCTAAAAAAAATTTCTTTCTAGGTCCATTTATGCCAGCCATAGTGTCATGGTTTGTTTTGGAATCATCGGTGAACCAGATAATTTCTCCAGAATTACCTGGGTGATGGGTCACTAGCTCTGTGAATATGTTCTCCGGTGTCATGCTAACAAAACTTATGTGACATATGGGTTCGTCTAGTACAGGGGTTCCCAACCTTTTTTGTCTACTGCTCACTTTAAGAATAAATTAATTTTTAACGCCCCCCTTTTTTAACATACTTTAAAATCGCTAAGTACTTATAACTGATTATTGAAACGCAACTTTATAGTATTCGGACAGAGTATGTTTTATTGAGAATAAAACAAACATAATCAATTCTTATATAAAAACTAATGTGAAGGTTGAATCTGATGCTGTTCAATAAGTTTGTTGATATCGGGTTCCAATTTACTCAAAAACAGCCGCAAGTCGCCACGTTCGGTAACACGCAAACGATTTCTCTTTTTAGTAAGCAGCGTTGCCACAGCACTAAATCCACGTTCACACAAATATGACGATGGGAATGCTATCAAGAATCGTTGAACAATTGACCAAAATCCAGGGTACAATTATTGCGGGATCGGTTTTTGTAGCCAAAATTACATCTGGCAGCACTGATAGGATTGCATAAGCAGCACGCACCAACAGGAATAAGACAAACGTGCATAAACTCGTTCACAAGATGTAGTCGAGAGTCGAGAGCTCAGTCGGTGTCTAAGAGTCTTCCTAGGTAGATGAAATTATAAATCGACCCCAAAGCCCTACACAACGCCCCCTTTTTTTCTGGGTCTCTAACCGTCCCCCTTCAGGCCTGCAGCGCCCACAAGGGGGCGCTATCGCCCACGTTGGGAAAGACTGGTCTAGTATTGTCCCAGTTGTATCAGTGTGTCCTTCTCGGGGGCCATAAGTCTCCCGATTTCAGCTTAAGAATTGCCATCACCGCTTCCGCCCTTACAAAAAGTTCCAAAGGAGGAAGTCCAATGAGGTCTTCGATTCATGCCGTCTCTGTGCTATTCATTGCACGGATAATATCAAGGAAGGCTTGTCTTTGGATTGGAGTTTATTATTGAGATTTACAGAAATTTACAGATACCCATAGTAATACTTTTGAAAAGTGTGACAGAAAAATTAAAATACGAAACTACCACTAATTGTACCAATAAAAATAAAAACGATGGTAGGTTGACATTGAGGATGATTAAGAATAAAGTTAATGTAGAAAGCAAAATAGCAGAAACTACAAGGAGTGGAATTCTTCAGAAACAGTTAGTTTCATTTAAAAAAGTAATAAAGAAATATTAGTTCGTGCTATATGAATGGGATTCATCTATATAAAATAAAAGACCTGAAAAGCTCTTCACTGGTCCCCCCAAAGTCTATATCATCAAATAGAAATATATACGCCATTCTACTGAATGATCCTAGGCAGAAAATACTTACTCCACTTGGGAACTGTTTTGTTTCTTTGGTCAAGAGATAAAGTCAATGCCATATTTAAATTTACAAAGAATAGACTATTCTCAAATTATGATTAAGATACAACTTGAATTGAGGTATTACAGATTAAAGACATTGTATTACATCCAATCGTCACCTCAGCCTTTCGGTTTCTGAAATATGCTATTAGCAGCACCTACCAATAAGTTGCAAAAAACTTGATGAGACTACAATATTTGAAATACATTCTGCTCTAATTCAACTCATCGATAAAAGATGTAAAAAATTAAAGCACAAATTGGTTGATTAATTCTTAGAAACAAAAAAAAATTAGTTTTAAAATTAATTATTTTTGTACACGATCTTACATTCCATTGGAAAAAATGGCTGCCAATAAGAATACTTCAGCCAATGGTTAATGTTAAACTGAGACATGGCTAGACAAAAACCTGATATTTTTTAAATGGAGCTAAAGGACTTTTTTAGGATCATGTGCTATAAGAAGCGAGGATATTATTCTGAGTAAGTGAGCAAAATTTAAAATTTAACTGTAACATTTCTTACAGACTAGATTTAGTATACGTTTGCTTTGCACGTGATTCTAGGAAGCACCTTGTATATGAAGTAACCATCTTTAAAAAAGTGTCTTTTGAAATAAAACAATTATATTATTACACAGTGATTAGAAATTTTATTATAAACACTATTTAATATATTAAAAATAATGAATATATTTTAACTTATCCATACTCACATACAAATTGAAATGTATGATAAATCTATATTATAAGATGTTTCTGGAGGAAAGTTTATAGAGGGGGTTCAAAGTATCGTTTTTTTGTCACACCTTGTAAGTAACCAGAGCACAATAATTTCATCATATCAAAGCTTCACTGTGATTCGAAAGACTGACTTAAATGTTATTTCGGACTAGAAATTAATAAAGTCTCCTCTAAAATATAAGAATTATATTTATTTGAATACATTAAATTTAATATTCCAAGGATGTGGGCAAAACAATTTTTCAAAAGTATATTTTAAATGGGGTATTATTGTTCTATTTAAAATAGATGAACAATTGATTTTGTTGACACCTTGGTCTATGTTTTAACCAAATGTGCAGGCCAGCAGCTGTAAAGCTTTCAAAAATAAAACAAAAAAAAATATTTCTGTGTGTTGTATGTGTGAGTAATATTTTTCCAGTTATAATTATAACTCATAGATAAAATATTTAGATATGTTTCTATCACGATATGTTAATACGTATACTATATATGAAATTTGGTATTAAAAAAAAATTAGCCAAAAACCGCTAAAGAATCGCTTGTGTCAGTTGTATCATCATTGTTGCTTGTTTTACAGAAATTACTAGGAAAAAAATTTAGATATTATAACAAAAATATTGGTGTATTACGATTGTACTAGTTTAATATAAAACATTAAGTCTTTGGAGCAAAATAGAATATGTATTTATAAACATTTTTCACTTACTAACTGAAATCATGCATGAACAGATTATAACATTAGATACATCGTAAATAAACCTTAATATGCTTTACTGAACCCGTATTCTTCACTATCTAGGAAGGAATTTTCCGGGAACGCTCGAAAATGCCAGAGAGAAAACGATAACGGTACACAGATCGTGTATTCAAGTGTCAATTAACGTACCAAAACATGTTGAAATTCAGGAACCGAAATGAAAGAAGAAGACGAGATAGTTCACAATTTAAACTCACATTTTACTCCCTGAGATTAAAAACGAACTAGTAATTATTTATAAACTGCAACCAAAATGGCAGAAAGTTATGAAAAAATGAGGCAGCTTTTAGCAGAACACAATTTTGGATATGCAGAACATCTTTTCCTATTTTCTTTGTTTCTGCAGCATCTTCAGCGCCGATCCAAGGGTGTCGGCCGACCACGTGCAAAGGCATAAGGTGCCGCTACCTCTCTTGAGAATATTTCATATTTTTACATTAACTTTTACTATTTACACTTTACCATTACATAAACTCATTTACCCGTCTAAGAACAAATCGTAAATATGTTAATAAAAATTGAAAATATCAAAATTTTGAAAAAAACAAAAATATAACCTTTTGAATCTATAATTAGAAATACAAAACATTACTCTCATACTCAGGCGACGACATATCCGTAATAAGCAAAAAAGCCTCTTGCTATTGGCACCTCGGACACGAATTTTGCTATCAAAAAATGAAAAATGAGAATTGTGTGTAAAGAGTAGACAATAATGGCCCACTAAACTCTACGCGTAGGAAAAAAGGGATTTATTCTACCTATGTTGGAAAATATATAAAAAATGAGCTTGTTTGATTAAATTAAATGCGGACTGTGGCCGCTCATTTATTTGCTGCTATTTAAGATTATCTCTATCGTTGGAAAGGGGACAGGTATTTTCGCAAAAATAAAAGTTTATGATCAAATATGTAATTTCGCTAAAACAATTTTCAGGTAGAATTTAATAACTATATATTTGGGATTGTAAATATTATGGTTTAATTATTGTTACATTTCAGGTAAACTGATCATTGCTTAATTTATCGATAAGTACAAGGAAAATGTAAGGAGACATTTTTATTAAACCTTTAACTGTAAGTTACAAGTTAGTTTCCAGTGGTGAAGAGCATGTCGTCTTCTTTAAATTGATTGTATCAAAGTTCTACACAACTTTTTTAAAGCAGATCTGAATTACCGTTATCGTAACCCAATAACTATAACATTTCATTTATTTTCATGATTTATGAATTGTATTTTACGGCTTAAAAAGATTTTTTCCTACGACCACATAGGAAAGTGACATATATCGCACTGACTAGTTCTATGGAAAGTGACCTTTATTCATACGCGTACGGAAAAAAATCTTATCCGTACGTGTGCGGATAAAAAAGCTGTCAAATTGAATGTTGAAATGCTAGTCTTTTTACTCCGCAAATTAATATGTATATGTGAAATGCTTATTTCCTAAGTTGATTTGTCCATATAATAATATAATATTATAATCTATTTATTTCATTTAAAATTAAAAAAAAATACCGAGCCCGGACTCGAACCACCCTACTGCTTGTCAAAAATCGAGCCCACGGATGCCTAGACCGCTCGGCCATCCCACTGTTGTAGCTCATGGTTCTTGTCCAAGATAACCGCTAAGGAAATATACACAACAGTTTATTTTTTCTCCAAAATAAAATGTGTATATCGACATTTATTGGACTTTCATGTTATTAAAACATAAAAATCACAATTTTCTGGGCCAATTTCAAAGGTAAGTAATCAAAACCATATAAAGTATTTACAAATACACATATGTAAAACCTCTTACATCTACATAAAAAAGCAAGATTATACATGCCTAATTTGGTAAAAGTATATCGCGTGGTCGTAGGAAAAATAGTGTACATAACTTGTGCGAAAGTGATTTTTCACACTCGTGGGATTGTCTCACTCGGCTGCGCTCGTGAGACAATACTTCCCACTCGTGTGAAAAATGTCACTTTCCGCACACGTTACGTAATATACTATATCATTGGATTTAGATACAACAGTAATAGGTATACCTAATATTTTTGTTAATATATCTGATTTGGTAGGACCGAATCGCACGTTAGAAAAAAAAAACAATAACTATATATTGGGGAACATTTTGAACATCGACGAGTAGTGGATTCTAAAAATTTAAATATATATTTTAATCGTAAATCTGGTGCCAAAGTCAAAGTTACTAAAACTATTGTTATGCAGCTATAATTTTATAACTATATAATCATCAAGCAATAATTAATAAGACCTTTGAAAATATTAATCTCTAGTAATTTATAAAAAAAATGGTTTCTAATACACCGTTTTAAATTTATACTGCATAGCAACGTACTTATTAAGTATTAATTCGGTGACCAATTGATAATCGACTTCTATTTCTTATTAAAAACCATCCTCTGCTGTTCTTATTCAAAATTGTCAAAAATTATTAAATTAGATGGGTGTGAATTGAAAAAATATTGAGCAACGTCCATAGTTGATTGTCATTCTTGATTAATAAAAAATAATGCAGGGTGTCTCGTTACTGAAAGGAAATAGTCAAAATAACACTTCATTGAAACTTTTACAAAACTCTTTTCATCATTTCCGAGATCTTGGCCTCTAAAGTAGAAATTTCACCTTGGTTTATTATTTTGTTATTAGTCTCTGAATAAAAATATCAAATATGACTTGAACTAACGAAAAGGTACTCTTTTTGTAATTAATTGGAAAAAGCCGCTTGGCTGATTTTTGACATTTTACCACTTTTATAACTTTCAAATGCATCCTTAATAGTTGTTATTTATTTATATAATAATATACTCTTTACTATTGTTTATACATATAGGATTTCTGGATAAACCGCGTTAGGAAAAATAATGTTCTCGACGTTTCGACTTCCACTTTAGAGTCATTATCAAGGGATGGGATAAGGTAGGTTAGGAAGGATAATCTCCAGTACGATTTCCATATGGTCACCATAGGGTGACCTCTTTGAAGTTCATGTTTTTGCCTAATGCGTTATTGGAATCTATATGGAATGTTCAGAAATTCTATGCTATACTCGACGATGTGTTTGACCTGTGTTATTTCAAGGACAATTACAACAGGAAACCTCATTAACTCCCCAAGATAAGTTGCGCCATTTTCGCTTTCTTAATCTATTTTTAGGGGTGGATCAGTCCCCATCCTCCTCATAATTGTTCAACGATGTCCCACCTTTTCTTCCGGTCTCCTGTCCTGACGAAGTATTCCGCACCTCCGCAATCTATTTTAATCTGTATCTACCACGCGTTCTTTTTCCTCCTGGCTGCAATTGTAGCATAGCCCTTGCTATTATTTCTGGTTCTTGTTTTTATATACATGCTCCAGGTACTTGATTCTTTGAACTCAAATTTTCCTTATTACTATCATCTCTATTGAGTTCTTCTAATCTTTCTTGATTCGTTCTCCTTGTGTGTTTCTGATCTTTACTGGATCCAGAATTTTCATTATGATCTTTCTTACCACAAGGAATATACGGAAGGCCTTATTATTGTTTTGTATATGTTCAACTTGGTTTGTTCAGGCAATATGTTAGGTATTATTGTTTAGTCGGGTTTATCCTCATGTAAAATATCCAGCATTGAAATGAAAAGTGTCAAATATGGCTGGTAAACAGCTTTTTTTATCCCATAATAGTAAATTTTCGTTACAATACGGCATAAGAAAGTAATTTTTGATATTTGCAATATTGCCATAATTTTAGATCATCCTGTATAAAAAGTTTAGATAAAGTTATATTATTTCGACTTAACCTTCACGCTACCGACTTTTTTCCATCAGTTTTTGAACACTCTGTGTTACATTGTAATTACAACTACGGAAAAATTATATTTTGCAAAATTTTACACCATCTGAATCTTCTGATACATTACATTTTGCATGGCTTGCCTCTATCTTTTGGACTATAGGTGTGCTAAAGCAAATTATAATTATCTGGAATATTGCTGGATGTACAAAAACTTCTTGAATTAATAAAAGTGGGTGCAGCTTATATTTGAGCATTTAAAATCCAATTTTTGTAGGAATCGACAAATCTAAATAAACATGGGAAAATATGAATTTTTTAATAACTTTTGACAAGTTTGTACTTAGATTTTTCCCTTTTCTTCTTCTATTTTTTGAGTTTGCATGTATGTATTATCTACACTCGGAATAAAAAGCTATACAGTTTGTCCCAATTTACTAGTTTATTTTTGTAGCTTATGTTCAAATATAGCAGTATGTTAGTAGCACCTGTTCTATGAAAGTAAACTTATATTTGGTTAATGTTGAGTGCTAGAGTAATTGGATTTTAGCATGAGCTCTACGTTACAAATGTGCAAACAGCATAAATTTCGTACGCGGACAGTGCAATTAACGGGGTTGGAAAAAACTGATTTTTGTTTAAATTTTATAATAAACCAACGCTCTACCATAACAGAGTATCCGTAATTTTTTCACCTACCAAGTAAGGAAAAAAATAGGGATATATAACATAAGAAACTTCAATTCGCGCACAGTGCTGCTGTACGGCAGCTCATGACAAAATCCAACAAATCTACTACTCTTGTAATAATTCAATTTTGTACTTTATCCAAAATATTACACAATTATCTACTGTTTTATTCTGAAATTATACAGGACTAAAACAGTGACATATTATTGAAAAAACCCATTTTTGAATACGTTATGTAATAGAGAAAAGGGTATAGAAGTGAATTTGTTTGACATTTTCATTTTAAATCCAAGCTTTCTGTACTTACAGAAAAAATGTTATATACTTTATCTTTCTAAGAGGTAAATTGAGAAGAAGAAGAAGAAACATATTTTGTGAATATGAAAGCCTCTCTCCTTTATTTGGATATTATATAATTTCGCTTATTATGAATAAGTTCTTGACAGAAACAAGGATTACTGATATCGTTTTTAATTGTCTTCATTGAATTCTAAGTACTAAGCCCTAATTTTTTAATCATTAATTCGTTGCTGATATAATAAACCGTTCAGCCGTAAAACACTCGCTTCTAATCGTAAGTTTAACCAAAATATTTTCAGTAACCACTGGGATTTTTGATTCTGAAAAATAAAACATGCTCTTAAAAAGAAATTTATGTCAAAAAAATGGCGCAAAGGATCGGGGATGATCTTTCTAGTGAAACATTGAAGGACATTAAAAAACCCTAGTATCTCGCATTTACGTCTGACGACACCATTCCACTCAAACCAAAGTTGTGATCGTAGAGAAAATGGAGGCATGCTTTGACTTTATTTGTGTCCACTAATGAAACTTGTTACACGTTCTTCTTGAGTATCAACAGGAACTTGTCTTGATGCTTTTGCTTTTCTATCCTTCAATGTAGGCACATAATAAACAGTAATCTTCCTTTTGACCGCAGCTTTTTTTATTTACTGCCCCCTACTAATGGCAACATTTTCCTCTGGACTATTCATCACATAAGAAAAAACTGCTAGTGGATAGCTTCGGTATTGATTGTTGAATGTACCCTAATTTTTCAAAAGTAGGAAATGTCAAACATTATTTCGACTGAACTATTGGTTAATGTCAAATACATAACCTTACAACAACTTGTCTCATAGAAACAGAAGATAAGGTAAAAGGGAAAATAAGTGGACTGACGAAGTTGCCATCCTGTGCCCTACAAAGATTAACGTTAATATGTGGAAAATATGTCTGATTTTTTTAAATTTTAAAAGTTTGCTTAGGAATAAATATTTAGCAAACATATTTATGAGTGGCCATTTTATCTACTTACCAGCGCCATTTTCTGAATCGTTATTGGAGCTAATAAATCACCAATTTATTGCTATGTGAATAGACTTTTGCGGTTTGATAATAATATATTATAGCAATAATTATTAGATTTTTTGGACCTTTTCATTATATTTACAATACTGCTACTGATAATAGTGTGATATTTTCGATGTTTATCAAAATTAATTTTTAGTTACTTTGCTTTTTTAAGTTTTATTATGAATTTAATATAATAGTGAAATGATTTTGTTCAATATTTTTGAATAAAACTTAAAATATACGCACTACGAAGCATTCCATATTATTCCCCTCTTTTCTAATACTGCTCCTCGAAAATTTATCTATTTTCATAATAAAAATATTTTTGAATGTGCGACAAGATAATCTAATCGAAAAAATATTTATTGATGTCCATTTGCTGAATTTCAGATTACATATGGTTGGACAAAAAAAATGTTTAGCATTTTAATTAAAAAACTATACCTATAAATAATTTGTATGTTTTTTGAAATATTTAAATACATTTAAATACAAATAGTATTTAGTATTTTTAATTTCAAAATTTATACTTGAAATAAGGAGGAAATAATTCATAAGCATCCTCGTTTTTATCAGTGTATTTTAAATGTCAAGATGTGGTTGAAATGTACGTGGAATATTTCAATAATTTCTGGTATAATAAATAATCTGAAATACAGTTTCAATATGGTCTTTGTCTTCATTGAAAGATTTTTGCTTATCGTATACTAAAAACATATTTTTCCAAAAAATGTATTTTCTTTGTTAAGGTAACCCAAATTGAAATATAAAAGAAATTGAAAACTGGACAAAATTATATTTTTTCAAATTAATGTGATCAACATATTGAAATTCAACTATTGTAAGCAACAAATGTTGATCTAGATACTGAATATTTCGGTAATATATAATTTTGTTTAATTTTTATATTTTCAAAAACGTTGGGTTACCATGTAAGTTATTATTATAAGTTTTATCAATGATTCAGAAGTTCCACTGAACGTGTTCTCGATGTGAAATATTTTACAGTTGTCATGGTATGTATATCCATGAGTAGATGTTGTCGTAAATTGTTTTTAAATGTCAATGTCAATATAAAAAAAATTAAACAAATTATAACGTCTTACACAAAAATAATTTTAGAAAAAAAATTTGTGAAGTTTTCGCCGTCTGGTCCCGTAACATACTAATAGAAATTAACCAAGTGAATATTGAGATTCCTTTCACTTCATATTCAGTTCAATAAAAGATTAATTACCGAGAAATTTTATACAATTTGGAAAATGAATATAGGTACATAATTTCGAAGGAATTTTTATCAACATTTTATTTTTTCTACGTTGTATCTTGAAAGAACCTTGTATTTTATCGGTTTGTAGCTCAAACGTTTATAGTTAAATAAAATTAAAATTAAAAACCGTTAAAAAATTGCGTTACCTTCATTTGTCGCACTCAATAAAATACTTAGTGCAATTGTTCCTCACCTTTACCTAAAAACAAAATCGGTTTGCTTATAGTATTATGGAAGTATTAATAATAATTCTGTTGATTATAATATTCAAATAGCGAATTGAAAGGAATATATATAATTTAGTTGTTGTTTTTTCTCAATATCATAGTCTAAATTTACAGTTCATGTTTTAACACCATATTATTTTTCTTTGGTAATGGTGTGGAACATTTGCACTAATCAATTGTGTAAACTTATGGAAAGCGTGAAAAAAAAGTGTGGCGCTATTGTCAATCCATCGGTAGGCCGAATATTTTAAACCACCTCGATAAACAGATTGACTCCAGTAATTATATAATGTAAGTCCTAACAATTCTGTTAATTGTTGACTTGCATTTTAAATGTACTAAATTTTTTTTTAAAAATCTCTTATTAAATGATACGACAAATATAAAAAAAAAATTAGGGGGCGTCCGTTAATTACGTGAGTTGTTAAGGGTAGGAGAGGGAGTCAAAATATCCTTAAAAATGCCTCATGTGATTGAATAAAACCCCCTTACAATACAGTAAAATTATTAAAACAATGAGCTTCAGCCTACGAAATACAAATATAATTTGTAGAAAATTTAATGAATAATTACCTAATATTTAATTACGTCGGTTCTGTTTGAGAAAAAAAGGGGGCCAATTTCCACGTCTCCACTTGAGTGACGTACACTTCTATACTTTTTAAACATACCTTTTGGAAAATACATTTTTTTGTGGTAATACGTTATATTTTGTTGAATTTCTTTAATCACACATCATAATCATTAAATTTAGAAACAATTTACGCGTTAGATGTATAATGATTGTTACTGTGAGGATGTATAATAAGAATTAAAAGTGAATGTACCATTCCCGATCATGTTTATCCCATCCCCATATATATATTATATTTTAATAATAATAATAATACTAATAATGAAAATATATACGTAGCATACACATATATATGTTATGCGGTCAGTATTTTGTACGAGTACACGTTTTTCGGAAAATATTATATATTCTCTACTCAATATTATCTTTCTACATACTATAAAAGTACATATAATAAATGTTGCTATACCATTATTATACTTATAATTTATTTTATCATACACCAGTAATTATACATACATAGGGATATTATTATATTTAGTGAAATATATAATTATGATAATAAAATGTATTTGTATTCATATTTGAGTTTACTTGTTAACCCTTAAATAAGCCAGTTGACAAAAAACAACCACACTGACTATACTTAAATGGCTCTATAGGCCATTACTGGTCCTTGGTTTCAATTTTCTCCACTCTTACTCTCCATATTCTTCTGTTCAATGATTCGCTTTACCAGTTCGGTAATACTTTTTTTAGATAATCTACAGCATCCAATCATTTTGCCCTGGGTTTGCGCCTTCTTCTTTTTGCTACTCTCTTAATCCATCTGTCTTCTGATATTCTGCTAATATGATCCAGCATCTCGCCCTCTGTGCTCTTTTTATTTTTGTTATCGTTATCGTTTTTTTATATAACCTAGCTATTTGCTATTCGTTCTTCTCCACCATTCGTTCTCCTCCAAATATTTTTCTCAACATTTGCATCTCCCATATTTCTAGTATTTTCTCTTCCTTCCTTCCTTCCATGTTTCCCAGGCAAATGTTACTATTCTTTGATATATTCTGATCTTCGCCCCTCTGGATACATTTCTTGCTTTTAATATGTTTATGTTTGAAAATATTCCTTCTGCCTTATTACCTTTGGGTATTATTTTCTCTTTTTTTTCTTCAATTCTTTCTGCCGTCAGATTATTCCTGATTCTAATTGTTGCACTTTCCCAAATGTTTACGTGCATCTATCGCATTTTATATTTAAATACGTATTTTTATCTCTCATAACCATGTACAAAGTTTTATTCATTAATTACGAGGTCATATTCCTTTGCTTTTTCCTCCAGCAATTTAAATGTTCTCTCTAGTTTATTTTGTGTTCTCGTTATTAGAACTAGATCATCAGCATATGCCAGACATTGTTGTTTATTGTTGTATTGTGTTTATTTGTCCTTATCGAGCTTTCTTTTAAGATAATTTCAAATACTTTGTTGAATAATGGATAATAATGGATTACCTGGTCTTAGACCTTTCTCTACTTCATATTGCTTCGATGTTTCCCTTTCTAATCACCAACCTGCAGAGCTTTTTGGGTATACCTAGTTTCTTCACAGCTTCGTATAACTTAATTCTTACAATTGAATCATAGGCTTGTTTATAGTCTAAAAGTAAAGTAGGTTGGGTAGTAACAAAGAACATATCTTTACCAGTACCTAACGACATTTCAATGAACTAGGCGGGAACAAGATTAAACTAGCAAGAGAGGAGCTGTTACACCCTTTTGGGGTCCGTATGGAATCAGCTTCAATGTATTATTTTAAAACTTAGGCAACGCTGAAAAAAGGTTTGACCTTTGGCAAGATCTAGTAGGGATTAGAAAATCAAAAGATACACCTGAGACAAATAAACTGGAACGTGTATCTGTAATTTGTATCAGTAAAGTAGGGAGGGTGAGTGTAAGTCCTCCCGAGGAGTTGTCCTTTTAGGTCATCGTCCATCCTGTCCTTCCCAGGAAGATGGACAGGTCACTAGGAGACATCTCCTTTATATCGGTAGGTGTAGTCCAAGACTCACCGAACACACAATCTCTTATTGACGATAACTTTGGACATGCCTGACAGTTTCATCTTCCTGTTGACACATTCTACATAGAGGTGTGTCCACTAGCCCTAAAGCATGGAGGTTTCTCCTTAGTTGACAGTGGCCAGTCAGAAATCCTACTGGTCATCGCCAAATATTTCTTCGACGCCAGTTTCCCAGGGTTGCCCAGGGTAATCCTTGCAAGACTGCATCTTTTTATTCCATCCCATCTCTTAGGGGATTGAGCATTGGTGTAACGTTTGGCTAGTTCCACAATTGTCGTCAGGCCTTAGGAGTCACTGGGTCTTAAAATTTTTAGTCCAGCCGCTTTCCTGGCTAAATAATCGGCAATACGATTACCTTTACTCCTGTCGTGCCCTTTAACCCTCCTCAGGATAATATTGTTATCTGTCGAGGCGTTAGCTAAATCTTGGTGGCACTCTAGTACTAGCCCTGATATAACAATTTGTCTGTTCAAGGCTAATAGGGCTTGTCTACTGTCAGTGCAGATTGTTATGTTTTTGCCAGAAATTCCTTTTCTGGTTAGTTCTTTTGTGACAATTGAGATACCAGCCAGCTCTGTTTGAACCACGCTGGTATTTTCTTCCATTCCCCACTTAATCCTTAGGTTTAGTGCTATGGAGTAAATTCTGGAAGGTGTAATGCCAGTCGCAAAATGAGACGCAGTTTGAGAAGGTGACGCAGCGAGAGTCACGGCGAAATTTTGTGAACCTAATAAATGAAACCACTGCGAATATGTATTAGCAGTGTGACATTGAGGTTTTTGTTCAACGGATCGCAATGTCAATCTCCTAGTTTCTTGCATATTCACGATGTGTCTAGAGTGAAAAATGGAGGAAAAGTTTATTGAAGCCGTGCGGATTCGGCAAGCTTTGTACGATACCAGCCATGTAGATGATCTCCTGCACTTCTGTAAACTGGTCACGATTTAGTGGAAAATAATTTTTAAACTGTTTGTCGTTAAATTCTTTAGTTAGGGCAAACTATTTTCGACATTTTTCAGGGACAAACTTCTCGCTGCTTTTCTATTATTCATTTGGGTGATAAAGGATAGGTACCAGTTCGGAATCGAGCTCATCTTCCGAATCATATTCAGCACTAAAGTCAAACGTAAGTGAAGTAACTTTTTCCATTGCTCTCATGAGCTTATTATATTGCTGCGTTCTATTTTCCAAGCACAAGCAAGTGCGATCGCATTTGCGCAGTTCCCGCCCACATAGCAATTTGACATCCTAAGCATATGCGTGGAATATTTTCAAAAAGAACATGGATGTGCAAAGCATGTTCTCACATAATACCAAAACAAGTGCTATAAATAGATTGTGTTGCGCCCTGGTCACATGCTGATCAGGTTTTCAGAATGTGATGAAAGATGTCCTTATAAGATGCTGAGTATGTACCCCGCAATAAAAAGCTCAAAGTGCCAACAAGCATGTGATAGCACATTCTTTTCACATGCTACGCATTTTCCAGCTATGGGCCTTCTGATATACAGTACATCCTAGGCATGTGTTATCGGCGTATATATATACCTATCTGAGTGCTATTAATCTCCTATACATGTGCTAGTGTAGATGCTAGGCACATGCTATGGATATCTCGTATTATTCGCAGGACCTACGCATATCCATTACACTTCCACTTACGAAAAGAATGTACTTTGCACATGCTCTTCTGAAGTTTCTCACTTGCAATGCATATACACTTTTTAGGTGCTATGTACATGATATAGAAGTTAACTTTTTTGTCAACCTCTTATTTTTCATTTACCATTTACCAATGTAACATTAATAATTAGTGCAATGAAAAATCCTTGTTCTGGGGGGACCTCCATGCCATGTTGATCACGGCAACCCCTACGCCAGGTAAGTATAATTCTTGAACTTTGTTCCGGTATTTGATATCCGTGGTTACATATGAATCGGTGTAAAGCTACAAATAAAAGTCAGCGCCCTCTTTCGATGCGTTTATGTATTATTTCGAATATGCTGAAACAGGATGTGATCGCATGTGCGAAGGACGTATTCAGCATGTGCATTGAATGTACCAAATAATGTTCTATGTTTTATACTTTGCACATGCTAAAAATATGATTTAAGGTTAATCATCAGATTATTCAGATATATACATGCTAAGTGTATATTATAAATGGAAATATATAATGGCTTCAATATCGATTGAAGTTAGCTTAATAAAGAATATATATTAGGTCATTATCGCATGCTAAAGGTATATACTCGCCATTGACTTTATTTTATGGTATATGCGTAGCATGTGCTTTACATGTACCAAATAATATTCCGTGTTTTATATTTTGCACATGCTAAGGATGGGCTTTTGGGTTAATTCTGATATCGGCAGATGCATATTTAAAATGAAAGGGTTCAACACCAATGATGGCTTTGAATCTATTAAACGAAAATAGTAAATAATAATTCATACATGTATGTAAATCGAATAAAACGTGCTGAAGATCTGATGTAAAATTACCTGACCTGATTGATAATCCCTATCACATGCTTAGGATATCTGTGAAATAAAATACTTCTGATATTCTTCAAGGTATAGGTATACTTAGCATATGCGCTGAATGTAGTGAAAAGGATCTTAGTTAATGGTAAATCATTATTACATGCTAAATATATAATTTAAAAAAAGGCTTTAGGTGGACTTTTATGGTATGTGCGAATCTTATGCGAAAGATCTACGGAAAAAAACAAGTTTGAATCTTAAATTCTTATCACTTGCTATGGATGTATGTACAGGGATGTGCTCAAAAGTATGTGGACAGCATATGCTAATCATGTACCGAAACGAACATCTTTTACGGGACGTTGAAGGCATATACTTGGCATATGAATCTTCCTTCAATGCTATGTGGGCGCGTTTGCAGTTATCTCCAATGAAAATATCGCCGTGGCTAACGCTGTGTCACCTCACCAAACTGCGTCTCATTTTGCGACTAGAACAGATGTCCTTGTGGGAAAGTGTTGCCTGTATGGGCTCCATTTGAAACTCAAAATAGTGGCGCAAAAAGAATGTAGATTGATAGGTTCTGTGGTATGGAAGAAGTAAGCCCTATCTCCATACTTGCGGATTGCAAAAGATTACAGGATCCTAGAGCACAACACCTACTGGATAGAACAGGGATGCTTATCTAAAGTGAAGTGAAGCCTGCAAACATCCTAAAATATACAGGTCTAATAAAGGAGCTACTAGTCTCTTAAACTTTCCTCAGGAACTGAGTGAAAGTAAGTGGGCACAATAGATCTTTTAGGTCTCAGTGGATGTCACTCCAATATTCATACATACATACAAGGAAAATATACCCATAAAAGCGGGATCGACCTGGTATACGAACGGTGAAAAAAGTCGGAGCACTAAATGCATTCGATTCCATATATGTCAATTCTAATCTAGTATGCGAATATGTTAGTGCTTTGGTGTACTGGGAGAACAAGTTTAAGTTTGCTTAAGTTCCAGTGTACAAGTTCCAAGTGAAATGGGCAGTTAAAACTTGTCAATGCCATTAATTGGACCAGAGCTCTTCTGCGGCATTGTGAAGACGATAATAAACAAGGCTAGAGAACAGTGGGTAGGCCACAAATAGTGGACAAACTTGCTGGGAGATAGTCAAGCGAAATATATCATTATAGTACAATCGCCAGACTTGATGAGTTACGGATAGGAAACAGGAGTGGCACTTTGTAAGTATTTATCTTCGCTATTAGGTAATCCATAACCATAGACCAGGGGCTCTCAAACTTTTTGACACTGCGACCCCCTTTTTAGACCTAGTATTTGAGCGACCCCCCTACTTTCAAATATGAACAAAAATGAAAAAAAAATCACTATTGGCTAAGTTTTATCCATAAAAATACTAATAACTAGTAAAAATAAATACAAATTGTTGTCACTTGAATTGTTTTATAATAATGCTGAAAATTAATGTGCAGGAAATTACTGCAACCCTCTGTCGAGCAATTTAAGGAAAAATAAACTCCGTTCATTATTTATTTATAATCTTTATTTATTCTGTAATTATTCATAATATACACTGACAAAAATTGTATTTTTGAATGTCCAACTCCAACAATTTACAACAACTCACATGAACGATTAACAAAACTATATGACCATATGGAGAAACTTTGAATAATGTCAAATTGCTCGACACAGGATTGCAGTAACGAAATTCCGCAAATATGACCAGTCGTACATACAATTCGGTTTCACTGAACTGGCAAACAAACCTCAATGTGTGGTGTGTAGTGAAGTGTTGTCAGCTGAAAGCATGAAGCCTTCGAAAATGAAACAAAACTCAATCTGGACATAAAAAAATTGGTTAATTCCAAACAAGCTCATGTTTCCCATTAAATAGTATTAGGCCTTTTTCAACTTGTATGTGTATTACAAATTTGTGTAGCCTATAAATTTTGTTATTAATAAAAACTCCAGCTTTGACTGATTTGTTTTTTCCTCCTTATCCCGCGACCCCCCTGGACACATCACGCGGCCCCCCTGGGGGTCGCGACCCACAGTTTGAGAACCACTGCCATAGACGATGATAATCGATAGCAAATAAAGAAAGGAAGAGAAGAGAGACCGGAGGTCTTTCTATATCAGAGAATTATCTTTCCATCTCCCATTCTTTCGTGAAAGTACGTATTGCTTATTCCTGTTATTGATGAAATGAATGTGAACATTTTCAAATTTTATAGTAGTTTCAGGTTATGTGCAGTTTTGTGTTTATTTATTTTCAAAGGTTAATTGAAGAGGTTATGGAAATTTTATCTCTCATATTTTATGTACAAAAAATTAAACCAAAAAGTGAATTCTTGTTTAAAATTGATTTTATATTTCCTGTTAAGATGGAACAAATAAGAGCCCCGAAAACACATGGCAACATAATGGCCAGTGAGGTATTTTTATATTCCTTTGCTCATCAACCATGTGATGAACAAGTTGGTCGAATAAAAAGAAACAAGCCGCGCAGTTACGTCACGCGGGAACCAGAAATTTACACCCACCTCTCACCAGTCTTTCGATTCATTGTGTTTTTATGCAATACAAGGTGTTGTTAGCTTCAATTTCAATTTTACTTGAGTTGATTCGTTTATTTGGAATTTTATTACCCACTAATTTACTGTTATTAGTGTTATTTAATAGTGTTTTATAATATAAGGCTATTTTTGTTTTGTAACGATTGAGGGAAATTGATAGGAATATCAGTTTCCAAAAATGTCTGAAAAAAATGGACAAGAATATGTCAAAATTTACAAATTTCAATAAATGATTCAAAATATAAGCTTTTTCTACTCCTATACTATAAATTATTAATTAAATGCCAATTTTCAGTTTCATAATGATACTCATTATAACACTGGTTTTCTTCATGAAACTGAAAAATTGACCAATAGAAATCTAGATTTTTAAATAACCAAGTAGGCAGACCCAATATTTTCTGTAGAATGTCGAGAAAAAATCAAATAAATGTCGAGCACCAGACCAAGGTAAATACATATTTAAACTTATTAATTTTTGTTTACTTACTTAGTCCAGGTGATTTAGAGTTTTGCGCGATAATCGCTGGTATCAGCTTGAAACTTTGTATATAGGTTGCAAAAAATACGTGCAATAAAATAGTACTAACCCGCAAATGCAAAACCTTGCACGACATTGTTTAAATGACAATATTGTGCTATTTTCTAGTAGAATTACTCGTTCATTCGTGAATATCTTTTTTGCTCTTGATTATAAAGGAAAAATGTAAAATACTTTTTTTTTGTCTTCTAAAAACGAACAATATGAAACCAACCGCGTCGAAAAATATTGGTTAGATCAAAAGTTATTGATGATTAAGTTTAAATAAACATTAGTTAGATTAAACAATATTAGATTATTTTGTTAACAATGACAATATCCTGTAATTGTGCTTAATTACTGTACTCCGTCAACAGATCACGTGTGCCAAACCCGCAATCGGTAAGTTGAATAGTTAATGAGTTATAGCGTTATAAACAAATTGACGTAGCATTTTTTTGCAATAAACCTGTACCACTTTGTCACTTTCCCTGCATGACGCTGATTTTTTCTAAGGTAGATTACGTACGGTGTAATCGAGCGGCGTCGTTATTTTTTCAAAAATTGCATTTGCACGGCCAATATAATTATTTAATTATACGCCCTTACTTGTAAAATGCAATATATTGTTAATGAGACCTGATTTTGTAACTTTTTTTCTTCGACAACGGCAATAGATTTCTCTCGTCGCGAGGTATGAAATAAAAAAAAATCATCCAAATATCTTTATTGGATCCCAAGAAAAGTCGACTTATTATACTGGATTATACTATTATTTATTACTAATTTTGTATAACAGTAACATACCTATATACCTTTTATATTAGTTCAATAATGTGGTACCGTAGCACAGAGTGAGCAAAGGCGTCGATAATGTTGTTTTCGATATATACGTTTGTGCATTTTTTTATATATTTTTTTCAAATCAAATTACTTTTTTGTAGAAAAAATAGTGTATGCAAATTTCATGTAATGGTTATTAATACACTCGCATTAACCATTCGAAACTCGCCTTTGGCTCGTTTCGTATCCCAGGAGTCTTGTATAATAAATAAAATATAATGGTAGAAATATATTAAATATAAAATATTTATAATATAATGGTGTGTTTTAATATTGCCTACCCATAAATATTTCTGTTTCAAATCTTTTTAAAATGTAAAAAATATATTATGCCTACATATGCATACATATGCCTACACGTTTTGTACATTGTTAACTTCCAGCATCATTGTACTTACCAAAAAAAGATAACTATGTTACTGATAATAAAGTAATATTTAATATTATATCTGAAAAACCATGTTGCATTTAAATAATCAATCATAAAATGGAAATATGCATGAAAATTAAACACAGAGTATTTCCCATATATTTAGCATTGTACATCACCGATTGAGATTCCCACATGACGTCACACGCTGTCGGCTACATGCGCAAGAACATACCGTGAGTAAGTGTATCGTGGGTCAGTACTATCCCGCAAAACTTTTTTTCTAACCGATTTTCATACATCCTCTCTACGTTTTCTAATTGATTGAAAAGGAGCTGTTGAGCTGGTAACATATATATAGACTGTTATAATTAAAAAAAAAATCAAATCAACATACAACACTGACAACTCTTCTTATATCTTTTAATATGAACAAAAAAATAGGTTAATTTCTTTCTTAATTTCTTCTTTTCTATCAATCAATTTTTGTCATCAGTTCAAAAAATCTATGTTTTTAGAATGTTGAATAAAAATATCTCTATATGAATCAATGACTCGAGGATTGTCGAACCATTTTCGTCAAAGAAGAGATGTGGTTATAGAGTAGTAACAAAGATAGGAATAAAGATTTTCTCGCTTCACTATTCTTTTCGCTTTCGTTAAGAAAATAAATTACTGAGTGCCACTCCAGATTTGTATATTTTTAATCATGGATCTCTTGACTGGTCCATATATTAGCCTCACGTCGTATATAGTGTTTATGAGCTTTAATTCAGATCAGTATAAAATGCCCAAATAAGCTATCAATTGAACTTGTCAATCATAATCGCAACGACAATTTTCAATCGAAAAAAAATGTATATTCACATGACAATGTCAGGTAGGAAATATACTATTTTCGCAAGATTTCGAAGTGGAAAAGCTTAACAATAGTTAAGGGTCGGGGTCTGACCTTCTTGGTCCCTTTTGTACCCAGCTTATGCCTCCCGTAACAAATTAATCTAATTCATCTCAGTATACTCAGCTGCAAAACTCAACGTTACCTTGGGGACTGAAAAATGAAGGTAGAGTACTAAAGGTAGATTCGAGAAACAAATAACACTTTTAATTTCCCATTTGTCAGCTAGCGGGCGTTATGTAGCACCTAGCACCTAGCTCTATTTATGATTTTTATTGAGAAATAAAAAAAATGCTATTTCTCTAAGACAAATAAGATGATATAATATGTTGATTAATGCTGGCTCACCCAGTAAGTTGTCGGTAAATTTTTTTTTATTAAATAACGCACTCCAAAAATATTTTTTAACATTACTTAATAAAACAAACCTAATACTCATACTCATAACAATTATTTACAAATCACACCACTAACTAATTATTCTGGAATCTAGTTGTTTTGTTTTTATACCCATTCAAAAAAATCTATTTCAAAAATCTCATAAAATCCGCCTTTCAGATTCTAACGCAACTAGTATACATTGAAGTAAGTCACATATTTTGACATGGAAAAAAATAATCATAAGAATAAGAGAGGGTAGTTAACCAAATTGAAGAAGAAAAGAAGAATTTTAGGTTAGAGTGACTGTGAGTTGTTTGCATTCGCATATGGGTTCACCTTAGTTTAAATTTTTTATTAGTTCGAGTTTAAGCTTTACTCCTTTTATTAATAAAATGCTCCAAATTCATATTGAGCAAAGTATACAACAGAGTGGTAGATATCAGATGTCAATATTTTTGTTCTAAATAAGCTCAAACATCCCAATAAAAGATAAAGAGGAAAAAGCTGACACATGGAAAAGCAAATGACGACAATTTTACATTCAAACTAGTGACGGATCTGCATAATTTTAGTAAATTTTTGTTTTCATTTCTTTCTGTCAATCTATAGACTGAATTTAAGATAATTTTTTTGATTTTCCCATTTGTTACTTATTAATATTTCCTATATTACATTTTAGTGAAAATATAAATACAAAATATGACAATACAATCACCGATCACAAACTAAATTGCATCGTATTTTCTGGCTTTGCATCGCTTAAATTAGATTTACTAGTTATAGAATTCATGACTAAAACACAAAATAATTCGAATTAGTTATCAAAGTAAATTTTCAATTTGCAAACTATGTAATATTTTGAAGTATTTACAGATGTTTGAGGTCATTCCAACGTTTTGGTGCGAAAATTGTATTTTAAAAATATAACTTTTCCTTTTAAAACCCACATTTCAAGAAAATTTTTTTTAGATAAAGCTTATGTCTAAAAACATCGTGGAGCAATTTTTCAAAATCAGTCATCATGGTTACCTACTATATTTTGTAAAGGAGCGAGTAAACATACAACACGGCTCTTTCAACTGCGCATGACTCAAGACTTTGCCAAATTTAGTAGTAACGTAACAATATTGAAATAAATTTTTAAATATCAGAAATATAAAATTAAAAGAAAAACAAGAAAACCCAGGCCCAAACCCGGTTGATCAAAGTGTAACTATGTATAGAAATATCAGAAAATAAGAAATAAAAAACAAAAAAACCCAACACCTAATCGGGTTTCGAACCTACGACCTCTGAGCTCAATACCCTACCAACTGCGCTAATCAGCTCACATTCAGTTATATCGAATAAAAGGTTAAATACTGCTAGGACGCATGCGAACATCAACTACTAAATTTGACGTGATGGGTGGAGCCGTGTTGTATGTTTACCTGCTCCTTTTTGTAAGTAATAGATTGCGCCATCTAGCGAAAAACTATGGACTCAAAAACATTTTAAAGTATTTTTTAGTGATACATTGCGCCATCTAGTGAAAAATTATGGACTTGGAAACATTTTTAAGCATTTCTTTCTAAGAATTTTTTTCCCAAATTCTTGGACATACGGTTTCCGATATACAGCCGGTCGCCACCTTTAATGAATCACCTTGTATTTAACTGTATTTTATTAGAGCTAAGTAGAGCCAATATTTTATGATTATAAATTCATACAAATTCTTAAAATTGTAATTTTGCTACGTCCTTCTCTTAACTACTAGCCACCATCTCAGGGATTATGAAAGGGTCGCCTGTAAGAAAATTGTTATCGCTTCATGGTAGAACCTTTATATCCAGTTTTTATCCATCTCTACTATAGTTTGCATATAAAACTAAGTTATAATCCTCTCTCCTCATGGCGAAAGGAGTATATTGTAGACCCACTTTTTAGTAGCCCTGGATAGGTACTTTCTTGTTGAAAATATGGCAAAAAAACTATTAATAATACCTCCAAAGACGTAATTTGATAGAAAAATATATAGGTTTGGCAAATATTTATCTTCCGTACGTAGAATCTCATAGAGGAGCAGCAGTGAGCACTTATAAAGGTTGCGAAAAGTCTTATCGCTACATACGATTTACACAAGTACGACAAGGAAAACATGAGAAAAATACTTAAAAGAGAGAGAAGAATAATTTGTAGAGTCAGCGATGGGCGTGTTTAGTTCTTTCTACCAAAAAGGCTGAACGTGAGTTCAGTGCCCCCTATTTTAACCGCTGTTGCCAGAAGCGCAGATTAATTTGTATAAATGATATTCTTGTCTCGTAATCGTTAACTTTTTTCGAGCTCATGCACTATTAGGTGAAACTAAACACTTTCATTCGGCAACAGTGTCCTTTACAGAGAGAATTCACATTAAACTTTTATTCCTTTATCTTATCGCTAAAAACGTTGATCACGTTGGTAGCGCGTGCCATTCGCAACTAGCAAAATGGAATTCTAAGGGGACTGAATTGTTGTATAACAGTCGAATAGCGTTGTTTTAAGGACTGTTTGTTTTTATTAAGCCTGCGATAAATTTGTTTTTTATGGAAAGTTGTTGTATTGTATTAAATAATTCTATAGTGACTTCTACAATTATACTATAACACATTATACGATAATTTCTTTGAAAATGATATAATACCTTATAAGCAAGTTTATACAATATCAAAATATCATTTTATAAGACTTTTATACCTAACAGCTACAACATTATAAAATAGTTACTTAAGCTTGTCTTATTAAAGCTGTATAATGTTGTATAATAAATATTTTATATCATTCAATCGCGTTGCATTATAAAACACTTTTATGCAAACTTTGAGTACTATAAGCCTATCTCCTTTATAAATGTTTTATATGATAAAACTGTGTATGACAGAATAAACTCGTTCCCAAATCTGCGTTTTACAACTGAAGTGACTTTTGCTTTGAAATATCTTCTTTGGTTGGGTGACATATACAGTTAAAGTATATGAATTGAGTGAGAGAAAGTTCTTTCTCAATAGCCTCGACTATTTTAAACATTATTTACACAAATTGATATGACCGACAAGACAATACCAATATCAAAATACACCTCTTTGAGGTTAGGAAGCAAATTATTCTATAGAGGTTGTATAGTGCCGTTAGTCGCACACAACCACGTTGAACAACCGAATCATAACCGAATGTTACCATGATGCAGATATCTGATCAGTCTTTTTAAACACTCTGAAGCATGGTTGTCACGTTGACCAAAAAGTTTTATAGGTGAAAGAGAATTTCAACCTATTTATTTCATGTGAACCGCCATTCTAGCCACAGCTATAACAGTCAGTTTCACTCTAATGAAAAAGAGATTTGACATTCCTCACATGGCGAATTTGCATTCAAAATGCAAATGTGTCAAATCGCCTTTTAGTAAGTAAGTAAAGTTGACTATAGTACTCTCTCTCTGATTGACACATTGAAATAAGTTTTTCGTATAATCCGAAAAGAGCCAGAAATTCCGATATATAATATGAATGTGATGTGAGAAACGGTTATATTGACAGTGAGTAATACCTTCACAATATACCTATTTTTTTCTATCAAATCATGCGAGCGTGCGTTTTTTTTTTCAATACGTGTGCTTTTTTCACTTATAATCACACGTGAGCTCTTTTGGTCGAAGTTGACATCAATGAGAATTTTGTTGCCTGGCAATTTAACGAAAAAAACTGCCTCGGACTGCTACGGACATTCCTGGAGCGCTATTCTGTAACTCGTTTCGGAGAGAAATCGGTATCGGTAAGACTCAGTTATCGACAGCCGTCGGTAAGTCGCATGTGCGGCATTCTGTATACCTTTTCACCGACCGATATCGCGTCGATGAGAATCGGTATGTCTACCGTGATCTAATGAACCCCACGGTAACCGTTCTCGATTTTCGTTGAAAGAAAATTTTCATTATTTGTTGATGTTTGGCTGGAATTGCGGATTATTTAAGTAAGTTTTTAATATTTGAAGAGTAACTATATTGTGTATAGTGTCTAATCTGGTGTTTTATAAGTCCTTCCCATCTTTTCCAAAAAATTCTCCTGCAGCAAAATTTGAATGGCTCTCCTTGTACTGAATAAAATGATCCCTCTGAGCGGTATCATAACGCTTAGTTTTGATAGAACAAGAAACTCCTTTAAAATAATTAATATCTGTACTTATATACCCTCTTTTTGACATGAAAAAAAGAGATATAAATGTTAACGCCAGATCAATTCTTCAATGCTAGTTGACTCTAAATTTTGAGTTTTTGAGGTTGTTAATGTTAATATAAACATGAATTGTATCGTTCATGATAACAGATAAAAAATATGTCACTATCACTGTCTATTATCTAATTATATGACACTACCTTCCAACGAAACCAAAATATAACCTCTAATCTTCTTCTTCTTCTTTATCCTTTATTGGGTAATATCACAAGGGATAATTTGCTCTAATCTTCAACGTGCACTTTGGTTTGCTTACAAATTTGACAGTTTCCCTCATCGCTCATTGGCCACATGTACCGAATCGAGTGACGTCACTTCTATGTCGATAATTTTTGGTTGCAATTCCGAGCGTCGAAAACCGTGGCATACAGAATGGCGTTATATTAGTCCCGTCGGCCGCGCAACCGATGGCTGTTGTTAACATGCCGATACCGACGACTGTCAATAGGCGTTTTCGGAAACTTACTACGGCTCACTAACTCGATCCAGAGAGGTCACGTGATGAATCACTCTGATCACCTACCCGGGAACTGTAGTTTACGAACTAATAGGTTTCGTTTTTGATCTGACAGCTAACGTCATAACAAAACATACATCTCTTCTCCAACTTCGTCATCATCTTCCAAAAAATAATCAAATGCCAACGCCGTTAATGTAGCAAGGCCCCTTTTCATGTTTGATAAAAGCAATATATTTCGTTACAACCAAAAGAATTAGGTTATGTTATATTACCCTTCAGCACAGAGTACCTGTGCCTTCAGTAATGCGCATGCGGTGCCTATAGCGTCTCTACCGACCTACCTCTCGAGGTGGGTTATGAAAAATGAACCTGGGTCAGTCATCCAGTCAACAACTCGGAAGTTTCCGAACACAGGTAGGCAACTCGGGTTAGGTAAACGAACGTGCAGGTTAGGGATCGTGTCAACCCGAGTAAGTTTCCGAAAACGCCTAATGCCGCGTACAGAATAGCGCTACTGGGTTGAATTGCCTATATAATGGCAACAAAATTCGGATTATAAATGGCAAGCTTACTTCAACTAAAAAAAAGTGTAGTTTGGTCGGACAATTTACGGTCGTATTCGCCGTATACTTTTGAGCTGAGCTTGAGTTAAGCTCGCTTTATGAGCAAACAATTTCGTATTGTATTAAAAGTATAGGGCGAATACGGCCGTTAATGAATCGTGACATTTCCACAAATAAGATACTTTTCCGACAACGCAAGTTTGAGAAAAATTGAAATACTGTCATCAAAAATTTGTTTACAATGCTGGTTATAATGCTTTCAAGAGTTAGGTTCCGTTTTGTCTCTAGAAAAGTTAGAGCAAACTTTTTTCTGTCATAATGACAAAGCACCGCGGCATATGGCATTTTTAGTGCATGAATTGAATTTTCCTTCAAATAACAATGCCATGGTGGTATGAGCTACTTTCCAAATTAAAAAACGTGCTTTATAACGTCTCCATACGTGGTCGTAGGAAAAATTCTTATTACCATATTATGAGATTTGGCAACCTCTACTTTTCGCGAATCTCAATATGATTATTACTTGTCAGGTTAGTTGTATAGTGCCTAAATAATCGTCGTTATAAAACAGTTATCGTATACCTTTCCATTTTACAAAAAAATATTGTTTAAGGCATTTCTTTGGGATAAAATTGTTGTATTATAAATCGCCATGTTTAAATAAGCAATTTTTGTACCGCTATCTCCGCCATTATGATCAATTGAGCTGGAAACATGAAACAATATTGAAAAATGTGACTTTATCATTATTTAGAGAATTATATTGTGAAAGAATATCCATATGAAGTGATAAACTATTGAAATCATAAAATAAAAAATATTTTGGGATTTTCTATTTTATTATTATTTTTAAGTATCTAAGTACTTGAAACTTAACCAGAATTGAAGCGCTTCATTTTCTTGCCAAATATATACCTATAATTTTTCAGTAAAATTTGCGGGGCATTAATTTGTGCTACTAAACCATCCAAATGAAATTATTATTCTACTATCGATGTAGGCCCAAGCGGACGAAGTCGTTTTGATGAGTCTCCATTTCTACAAATGAAATGTAGGATGCACGTTCAAATTGGTATATAATTTGGTTCCGATATTGTTGTACTTGTGTAAATCGTATGTTGCGATAAGACTCTTCGCAACATGTATATAAAATTCTATATGTCCAAGAGAGAGCAACTCTCACCGGAGAGAGGAATGAGACATTGTCTATGGCTTCCTCTCTTACGCTCACAGAATGGCAAAACGGAACATAATTATTATTTGCCGAATCTGTATAGTTATAAATTGATCTTTTACGTATTTTTTTAGACCAAGCAATACAAACGGCCTATTGTTAGACCAGGTGCAAGCAGGTATACGACTTACTATATTATTATCTACAAATAGGTGAAGGTAAATCCTCAATTCGAAAGCCGATTCATGTATTCATTGTAAAATATATTCTCAAGTGCAATATTTTCACAAGGTTGTCACATTTTAAACTGCTTAAGACTTTTTTGAGAAAAAAAATTTTTTACAATTAATTTTAGAGTGTAGAACAATTCAAATTCATTACTTTGGCATAGATTTCCTATCGCATAGTAGGAGCACAAGAAAGACACTGGCCACCGGCTTATCATATTGATGAATCCTTAACCATTGTGTATGGAGGGTAGAGGTGAGGAGAACCATCTCTGTGTATGAAAAAG
>CAJUYI010000549.1:39029-56228 GCA_910591695.1 Galerucella pusilla | reverse complement strand
GTTAAAACCACCAAAATGTCAGATTTTGACAAGTGAAAAAAATAATCGCTATAACAGCGATGTGGTGAGCGAAATTAATATTTCATCGGACGCCACTAGCTTTTATTCGAAAATTAAAAAAAATAGAATGCTAAAAGCTGGAAATAATTTGTAGAAAATTTACGTCAAGTTACCATACCCGAACAAGTTTATCCAATTTACTAAATATTGAATAATCAATACAAAAATTAAAAATATCACATATTTATGGAATTATCCAACTATTCACATACATTTATTATTAAAATACCAGATTTGGAAAATACCAGATTATAATAATGAACATGCCAAATTCAACTCTCAGTAATCTTTGTTCTCACACACCGTAAACATAAGACGAAGCGACTTATCAGGACGGGGTTGTTTGCAGCTCTTAGCAAAATAGCAACAACTCCAACTCAACCAAAACAGGAAGTATTTACTGGGAGCTCTCGTAAAACTCGCCAGTTACAGAGGAACCAGACGATAAAAAAAATTGTTCATATTGGTGGCCGTCAGAGTAAAAAAAGAGTACAAATATCAAAATTGATATTTCAAATATCTGAAGACAAAAATGGAATGGGCAGTCGATGAAATTTAATTTTTTTTTTCTTGAAAAAGGGTAAGGATACAAGGGAAAGGTACATTTAGCAATTTTGTATAAATTTGGAAGTGTCGGTCAAAGGATTAGGTCGACAAAAGCGACCAACTCGTGTTTTAGCTTTTATATTTTTAAACAAAAAGAAATGAACAAATGTTAATAATTTTAAAGTAGGTGGCGTTTCGCGTCAACCCGCGTTCGGGTCGCGCACCCAGCCATTACGCCTCCCCTTCTGTTGCCGACAATTTTGATTGTAATCTTGTTTATAAATAAAAAGTCCAGAAAAAGTCCACACGGAATGATTCAAGTTCTAAAAAAATTGAAATTTTTAACCTACTTAGGATAATAAATTTAATTGATTTATTATATGAACTGTACATTTTTTTAATAAATGGGTTGAAGATATAATTTCTTCTTCTTCCTTGTGTGAATTGAAGAAATATTTTCCATAACCAAATTGTACTTTAGTGGAAGTAGAGTTGAATTATTATTTAATAAAAATTCATGTGCATTTTTTATTAAAAAATGTTCGATTTTTTTGAAATTATTGAAAACTTCACGGCACTTTAACTGCTATATTTTTAAATTTATGTACACAGACCTTTATATCAAATTTAAATATACTATCTTTTTTGTTTTATAGTTATCACTCATTAGAAAGCGAACTACTAGCGCCATCTTATAATCTTTAACTGCTAGAAAATAACGTTCTAAATAGATTTCTCTACCAGCGACTGACTTAAGTTAAGCAAGAATACTGTAGATTGTCAACCACTGGCATGTTGGTAATTGTAGCAGAATACCGATTTACACATAATATCATTATTTTATGGAAAATTTTAATTCTTTAGCGATTGTAAGAAATTAAAATATATACAGGGTGGTCCGTAAGTACCTAATGGTCCAAAGTGAAATGGAAGATTCTTTGCCTAAGAATATTACAATCTGACGCAACTTCCTTCAATGAAATCTTGATGATAAGAAAGATACAGGGTGGCAAAGTTGAAATGTCAAAAATGATGCAGTTTTAATATTTTTCAATAAATACAGGGATACGGTTAACGATAAATAAGTTAATCGCTTTTGTGGCGCCCTCTAGAAAATATATCGGAACGGATAACATATTATGATTTCCCAAGCATTAAAACCCCTATCTTCAAATGTTTACGTTTGTATATCAAAAATCTTTCAATTTACTGAGAAAAAACATTTTTGACATTTCAACTTTGCCACCCTGTATCTTTTTTATCATCAATATTTTATCGAAGGAAGTTGCGTCAGATTGTAATAGTTTTAGGCCAAAAATCTTCCATTACTTACGGACCACCCTGTACCGGGTGATCAGTTAAGGGTAGCGAGCGGCCATATCTCATAAGATATTGGTCGTATAGATTTAGAAAAAAAATTCATGATAAAAGTTGTCGAGAAAAATTGCTGGAAATTATTTTCGAGTTTGTCAAACATTCGCTAGAGGGCGTAACAACCAACACTAAATAGAAAAATGGGATTTTTATAGAATTTTGCCTAATGAAAGTATATCGATGATATTTACTGGTATTTGATATTTACTGGTATTCACTGACTATACACCTACACTTTTTGACTGAAATGTTTTGTTCTATCTATCAAAATAAAGCGGCGGGGAAGTTCAATTGTTTTTTTGACACAAACCAAGATTTCTCCCGTTTCGCTAGACCAATTTTAACAAATTTGGGTTCATATGAAAGAGCATAATTTACACTACAAAACGCTTACTTGGTTTTGACTTTTTGACTTTCGTCTTCGCCACTAGATGGCGTTAACTGAAATGGTAGCAAATTTTTGAGTTTTTTTCAAAAAAAATAAATCTAATGGTATATTCATTTTTACATATCTCAAAAGAGGATACATTGTTCTAAAATTTGATGAAAAAAATTAATCATCTTTTGAACCGTTGATATTGAACAAAATATAATTTTCTTACATTGAAAAATGGCACGCTACTGCTTTTTATAAAAATAATAAGCATTTTCGTAATCACTTACTTATTAGTTGCTAACAAAAAAAACCTTTTGACTTTTTTTCGTTAGACAAACGGTTTTGGATTAGAAAATCAAATAAATTTACTTGGGGCGCCCATATCTCGAAACATTCATGTAAACCTATTTTTTTTTCAATCCAAAACCGTTTGTCTAACGGAAAAAAGTCAAAAGGTAGTTTTTGTTAGCAATTAATATGTTATTACGAAAATTATTTTTATTTTTATAAAAAGCAGTGGCGTGCCATTTTTTAATGTAATAAAATAATGTTTGTTTGCAATGGGAAATTTTAAATTTTTGCAAGATACAATTTTTTGGTATCATATTTTCATTGTTATTATGTTGATTATTGTTCACTAAAAGCATTCCTAAACTGAATTAAAATTGCAACAAAAATTACAAGAAATACAGAACCTTTAATATCACCGCGGGTCTTTTCGACCCTACCTATGCATCCTAGGGTTATATGATATGGGGAAAAAATATATCCAGTACATTATTATTAATGTAATAATTAATTACAAGCAATGATCCGCTGTATTTATTATTACAACAGTTGAAATGTTTAATTATAAAAAATAGCATGATGGATTAATTGTTATTTTACAAAATTATCAATAGTTAATATAGTGGATTACTTGTGAACAATAAAATTTGTGTATTTGTACTTTTTTTAACACTTCAACACTTTATTTCGTTAAGCATATTTATATCGTTAGCAACTCTTACATAACGCCTCTGTAGATGTATATTTTATATTTTCTTTGTTATTTTTATATAACTAATGCTTGAGCTCTTAATTGTTCACTATAATGGTCTCCTGGTAGAGATTAGAGATTTTTCATAAATCACACGACAGACATTTTGAGAAATCTCCACCCCGCGTTACCGCTTCTCTAAAAGACGATGATCTTTACGAAGGGTCTCGTGCCTAGGGCTTTCGAGCCTGTCAAAAAGGACTGGCTAAAAGCATTAAATCTTATGTCGTGTTACCTGGCAAGCTTATGATAAAGTATACCAATAAGAATTATTAACCTAATAAAGCATTTAACATGTAGGGCACGTCTAATAATAAAGAATATTTTCGCAAAAAAGTTTGACGTTGAAATACTATCTAGAATTGGGAATAAGTTTTTATCGTGAATAACTGGGAGGAAAAGGAAGTTTAATATTTCAAAATTTTTCATAAATATTTTAAAACTTAGATAGGCAAGTAGGTTAATTATGGATTTGTATTATTATTTTTGTAAATCTTTTGTGAACAATAGATCAGTGTCTATAAATGACTCGGAAGTATTTATAAAATGTATTCACAATCGTCTACTTAATTAAGGTTTCCTGTAAATAATTGTCACTTTAGTAAAGCGTGTTATCAATAGATGTCAAAAAAAACGCCTTACAGAGTCTCAGAAAATAAAAGAACAAAGACCGTTCACTAAGAAGCAACAACTACTTCCCTAGCCATATGCCACGAAAGACATGGAATTACACTTTTAAGTTAAACGTTTAACTTAACTACAGGAAAGTGATCCATAATATACAGGGTGGTCCGTAAGTAATGGTCCAAAGTGAAATGGAATATTTTTTGCCTGAGAATATAGCAATATGACGCAACTTCCTTTAATAAAATATTGATTATAAGAAAGATACAGGGTGGCAAAGTTGAAATCTCAAAAATGTTTTTTCTCAGTAATTTGGAAGATTTTGGATATACAAACGTAAAAATTTGAAGATGGGGGTTTTAGTGCCTGGGAAATCATAATATGCTATCCATTTCGATGTATTTTCTAGAGGGCGCTACAAAACCTACGTTTTGGTGTAACTGTGGGATTAACTTATTTATCGTTAACGGTATCCATCTATTTATTGGAAAATATTAAAACTGCATAATTTTCGCGACAAAAATGTATACCTATCATTAGTCGCAATAGTTACTCATTTTCGAAATATTCTCAATTTTAAACCCCACTACGTTATTTTTATTCCATTTATTAGCACAAAAATGATAACGTTAGTAGGCGCTCATGTCAGCAAATTTATTATCAGCTATAATATAGCAAGAACATTGATAATTTGCAATAAAATTGTCATATATTTCGAAAACGAATTGCTTGGTAACAACACGATGATGAAGACGCAGGGTTGTTACCTTGAAGCAGCATGCTTGAGCATTTACTGAGAAAAACATTTTTGACATTTCAACTTTGCTACCTTGTATCTTTTTTATCATCAATATTTTATTGGAGGAAGTTGCGCCAGTTTTTAATATTTTTAGGCCAAGAATCTTCCATTTCAATTTGGTCATTACTTACGGACCACCCAGTACATTCTCGCTAATTATAGTAAAGATTTTAGTTAGTTTCCTCATTAGGTATATTATTTAAACTACCAATTTCATAAATACTTATACATATATCCGAGAGACTGCAAATTTGCGTTAGCATAATTAATGCAAATGACAAATGACAGACAAGCTCTAGCGTAACCATAAATCTAAATCTGTATTCTTTAAAATGTGCTTTTCATCTTTCTATGTAAGGAGAACATTGTAAATTTTTAGGTCATTTTCAAAGATAAGATTGTTTGTAGCATTTGGTTATTAAATAAATATTACGTTTGGGTCTCTTTAATTTATACTTTCTCTACTTCCGTCACTAAAACCGCATTTGAAACACGGGTTCGACATTCGCAAGCGTCATTTCAAACACTAGTGTTCACATCTCATTTATCTTTTGATTCTTAAACGTCGCATCAACTTAGTTTATCTTCTGTAATTTATAGTTAATGTTCCGTGACAATTTTGTAACGTTTTTGACACTTAATATACCTACCAAAACACTGCTGGCTATTACTTCACAAATACTCAATCTAGTTCAGATACTGATAAGATAATGGTTTATTCCTACAAAATAATAATAAAGCATGCATATGTTCAAATTTTATACATTCTTGAGAAAGGATTTTAAAAATATGTACCATATTGTAATGAAATCCTAATTGCATAACCGTGAGAGTGGGAAATAAAGGATATCATAGCTAATATGAAAAATAACAAAATCCCTGGAAAGCGGCATATATTTTAATAGAAGGAGGCAACCTACTGAAAAATAGAATAGGAAAACTAGTCCGAAATATTTGGGAAGAAAAAAATACCACGTGTATGGAGTACTGCTATGATTTTCCCACTACATAAAAAAGTAGATGCCAGTGTTTGTAACAACTATATGGAGGCATTGCACATAATATGCAAACGTATCAATGGGAGAATATTAAGGAGGTTTCCGCAAAGGTGGTTCAACTATAGATCAAATATTCACCATAAAATGCCCAGTCTACTATTGTATATTGTAACAGAATGTATCTACAACCAAAATTTTAATTAAATAATTGTATAAAACTGTCAAAACATTCTGTCACAAGTACAAATATTTTAAATTAATTTATAAGGAAACATAAAATTTAGAGGGATCTATGGAAATCTGTGGAAAGGTAGAAATTAAACATTAAGAGTAAAAAACTTACCAATGAAAATTGTTGTAATCCAATATCCAATCCAGAACTTTTTAGTACGGTTACCATGGAAAAGAAAAATAAAAGGTGGTTGTTGAGTTGGGAAAGCCAAAACGGGAAGGTTGGTGATTTTTCTTGGAAAAAGAAAGAAAAAGTTTTGATAGCGAGTTTTTCCTTGGTATTACCAAGGAAATGTAGCAGAGTTCGCCAAAGAAAAACTGTACAAGTTTCAACAAACTTGTATTTGGTAAATATACCTACATATTATTATACTTTGGGTATTTATATCCAGTTTTAAGAAGTACCGTTGTCCGTTTTTGGTTATTGGAATAACCAAAGTAGATATAAAAATCATCTTCGTGTTGCTGTGAGGCTTGGAGGCTTCTTTACAATTTTCCCTGCTTCGTCTGATGTTGCTGGTGAGGATTTTCTCACTGAGCCCTTGTAAAATTTGAATATTTTTGCGTAAGCGCATTTTATTGGTAATTGTGTTATATTTTTGGGTATTTTTGTACTATTTGTATAACAATATTTATTATTTAGGTTGCTTTTTACTTTAATATTCCAACTTTGATTTGAACCATAGAATTAAATTGTTCATTGACAAATGACATAGTTCATAGAATATTGTAGGTGCGTTATCTAGATGTACCATAGAAAAATATATTTATGTTTATAATTAGGTATCTCATATTTAAATTAAGAAATAGTACTATTCAATTTTAGTAACTATTTCACTTATTATTCATTTACGCTTATATCTAATTATGTCTCGTTCCACTTCATTTTCGTTTAGAGAACAACTAGATAAATAAATTGTCATTTTAATTTTCGTTGGTTTTTTATTTTATGTTGGGAGTACTGGCATAAAAGGTTTAAGGAAAATTGCACGAATTGGAAATTATAATCCTGCTACCTGTTCACCCTGATAGGAATATAAGTCTCTTGTTTTTTTTTTTAATTGAGCTAGATCTAAACAAAATTAATTTTAAGTAAAACCATTAAAACTCTATTATAAATTCTGAGATTATAACAACCTTGATTTAATTTTTTATATTACTATGATTGTCTCTATAACTTTTTCAAAATAAAATTAAAATATTACAAAAGATTGTAATAATATATTGCTCATAGACTACAAATAAGCGTGTACGTGTGCATAGCAATAGGCTGACTGGACTGCCGCTGAAACTAAAATGGTAAAAGTTACAACTGAAACCTCGAATAAAGTTATGGTGAAAGGCGCTGTATCCAGGATTTTGATGTGAATAGAGGGGCTCCTCTTTTAAAAGTTCTATTCAATATGGTGCTGGAAAACATAATAAAAGACAGTTTAATCGATACCAAGTGATAGCCTATATAGACGACATCGCAATAATAACAAGTCCACAAAAAGAGCTGAAGCAAATCTTTAGAAATCTGGAAAATATATCGGGAGAGTATTGGATTTATATCAATGAAGGAAAAACAAAATATTTAGAAATGGGTGCCACGAAAATAAATATACCAAGCAATGGTGAAAACTATGGGAACTTCATTTACCATCCTTATATGATAACTTGCATCAAACAAAACTACTGTGGTAGGTTCTTCCATCAGGTTCACTAAAAGTTGGTATTCAAACGATTGACGGTTGTAAGTTACCAAGCTTCTACAAAATATTTTATTTTTTTCATTTCAAGTAAGTCGCATCAACCATGTGGGTTATTAGCGACTCGGTATGCTTACAGTTTGTGAATTAATTCTATTTCGTTCGGGTACTTAACTAGAGAGTTTACTTTACAGTAATTTCCTAATAAAATTTTAAGGTTCTGAGGTAGATTATTGTTTTTTCTCTGTAGTTTGTACTTAGGGCAGTCAATTAGAAAATGTTTCACTGTTATGTCAGATCTACACAGATCACATTTGGGTGATTCCGTTTTTTCGAACAGGTGTTGATGGTGTGATCTATTCTTAGTCTTGTTAGTAAAACTTGGTGAGGGCGTCTTGTAGGTATCATATTCCACGGTTCCACATCGGTCTTTATTTCGCGTAACTTAGCTTTGGATTCTCGCCACTGACTCTGCCACGCACTAAGCACTTTTTCCTTGACGTGGATTTTTAGGTCATTAACCGTTATTTCTTGCACTGTTATTGCACTTTCACTTTCGGTGGCCTCTTTTGCTTGCTGGTCTACCTCTTCGTTTCCCAGGATTCCGATGTGGGATGAGATCCACATAAATTGTACCTCTTTGTCGGTTGTGTGGAGCTCATCTATTATTGATTTTATGGACAGAGAAATAGGATGAGTATCATACATTTTTTTGATGGTTTCAAGTGAACTAAGGAATCTGTGATTATTAGGAATTTGGAGTAGTTTAAACTTTTGGCATGTGTTACAGCTTGAAGAAGTGCGTACATTTCTCATGTGTATACAGTGCTGAGGGGTGAAAGTTTAAAAGTAAATTTTGTGTCAGGAGTAATAACTGCAGCTCCGACGCCATTTGAAATTTTCGAGGCATCAGTATACATTTGGTAGTATTCTTGATACTGATTTAGTTGGGCGTGGAAAGCTTGTTTTATGATGCAAGCGAGAGTTACATTTTTTGTGTGAATTATCAGGGATTTATCTATGCAAGGATGATTGAGTAGCCATGGTGGTGATATGGCACTATTTATGAATGTTGGAGGATTTTCAATGTGGAAATCTGAGGAGTATTTCCGTACCCTCTCATAGAAAGGAGGGTCTGATCTTTTTTGTTTCTGAAATAGGTTTCTGAAATAGGTATGTACATTTTCGTAGGTTGGATGTTCGACTTTTCCTAGGATAGAAGTAGAATATGTTAAAGTTTGCATCTGTGTTCTAAGTGATAGTGACGGCTCGCCTAATTAGGCATGCAAGCTTTCAATTGGCGAGGTTCGGAACTGATATAATTCTTAGAGCATGATTGTGAATGGTGTCCAGGTTTTTTAATATGTAATTTTTTATAGAGGCATACAAAATAGACCCATAATCTATTTTCGCTCTTATAAGGTTTTTGTACAAAAGATGTAATGTCTTCTGGTCTGAGCCCCAGCTTCTGTTTGCAAGCACTTTTAAAATATTTATGCCATTTTGACAGGAGAGTACTAGAGTTCTTATGTGTTCATTCCAGTTTAGTTTGGTATCAAAAATCATGCCTAAAAATTTTGCATGATTGACAAATTGTAGTTGTTGGTCGTGAAGACTGAGATATGAGGGGTTTGGTTGAGTTGAGTTTTAGAAAAAAGTAGGCATTTTGTTTTTGAGGGAGAAAAGCAGAAGCATTGCATTAGTTCCTGTATTGTTTCGATATTTCGGTCCTTGATATATATCTATAACTAAGTCATCAGCAAAAGCTGTGATTTTTATTGGTTTGACTCTATTTTTGGAGATGCCATTGATTGCTACTAGAAATAGGGTAGGGCTAATTACTGATCTCTGAGGAGTACCGTTTTGCTGTATTTCTTCGTTTGATATTACACCATTTACCCTAACTCTGAACGTTCTTCTGTGGAGGAAGTTTTTTATAAATGCTAAATTCATAAAATATTACAATTTTGAATAATCTAACCAATTTATAAATTCAAATATATATAATTGGTATTGATAACTAATAATTAAAGTTTTACTCACATCAGTAAGCGGGTCCATTTGTAGCATCCTCATCAAATATAACTTATCAAAGATGTGACCATCTCTTCGCATTTTCTGTTCCACTGCTTGGACATTTTAATGCATTTACCTACATACTGCGAATTTGCCTATTTGTAATGAAAATAGGTATCTATATTTCAATATTGAAAAAATAATGAATTCCGGAGCATAAAAGGTACCTCTACCTTACTATGTGGTTGGTGACATTTTAAGCGAATGTTCTGTCATCATATGGACAAATGCATTAACCATCCCATTCTTTTTATCTGACACCTACTGAATAATATTGGTTCTGGTATTTACAAAAAATTTCAGAAGTTACAATTTTCATTTGAGAACAAATAACTTCTTTATTTGTTGTTCTTTCTCCTCACAATATTTTCTCATTTATTTCTGAAGATTATATTATAACTGTTTTAATTGATTTGTCCGCTTTTAAAACTTTTAGATGTTTTCTTTCCTTTTACAAATTATTTCCTTTGTTTTTCTCTTGGTTTATGCTTTTTAATTTGTTTTGAAATTAGCGATCTTATTACAAGAATTTTATCCTTTATAATATTATTCAATTATACCAAGAATATTTCTTTGACATTTTTAATATTTTATTTATGACAGTAATTTGCTATTTCTGTGATTTACTAAATTTTATCATTAATAAACTTTGAAAAAGTTCCTAGCCTAAAAACGTCATTATATAAATAAAATGTTTTTATTAAAATTAACATGTCTCGGCATCTAGTGGCCACTGACACGGGATCTGTTATATAATATAATAAATAAAATAATGAAAATTAAATCAAATTAGATTGAACAGTTAGGTAGTCGGATAACGTTTCAATTAATTATTTATCAATTTAATAACTTAAGACCCAAGAACACTGCCCATAACGATTCATGAAATAATATGCAACACATAATTTAATGTTATTGATTTATTCCTTTGTTATCGAAAATTTAAATGTCTTTTATTCTCCAATTACCTTTAATGACCTATAAAACTGTCATGATATCATTAAATGTTGAAAATTTCCATTACGTGATCATCACTTATTTGGGTGCCTTTTAAACGAAAATCGGCTCAATCTTCAATAAAAATCCAGTGACACATTGTACCAACTCCAACTAGACCGCGGAGCCATCTACTCGTTAATGTATCAATATCGAACAGGAAGAGCAAATAAATATTTAAAAACGTGATTTTTACTTTTGGAATTTTGTATTCTCATTTGAAGTAAAATATCTATACACTAAACCAAACGCCATTAGGGGCCCGGAGCTGTAACCCCGTTATAGGGGGCCTCTCTAGTCCTGGACTGTTAGTTATAGCGGCAAAAGAAATACATCATCTGTGAAAATTTAACTATAACGGTTCATAAGGTACAGCCTGGTGACAGACGGACGGACAGCAAAGTCCTAGTAATAGTTATTTATGATACAAGTACGAGAAGTTATACTTTTTCGCAACGAGTGCGCGCATATAAAAAGCGTTGTTAATTTACGCACGCTTTTTAACGTACGTATAATGTATGATTTCACACATTTTTTTGGTTCGTAAATGACTAATTTTAAAGGTGGTCGTAGATAAAGGTTCGTTATTTACAGTACGGGTACGGAACCCTAAATATAAAAATTTTATTATTTTAATTTACATCCATTTGAGAATATTTTCATTTAGTAATAATTTTTAATTGTCCCTCGTTCACTAGAAAGTCAAAAATAAATTTTTATAAACCAATGTAATCATTATTTCTTAAAAGTTTAAGTTTTCCGCACCAGTGCAGAAAAGTGACTCTTTCAACACTAAAATGAGTGCGAAAAATGGACTTTTTCACACGCATTTAGAAAAAATTCTTCGTAGTGGTTTTTTGTGATAAAAAAATTGTTTATTCTACGACCGTGCGTCTTAACCCATTAGTTCCCGTATCTTTTTTTTTGATTTGATTTTTGGAAAACTATATAAATTAAGACTATATATATATATAATTAATGGGAGTTTTTTTGGGGATGTGACAATAATACCAAAGTGTACTCTTCTAAGAATTTAATCCGAGCTTTCGAACCACTATGTGTTCATTATCTGTTTTTTGAGTTTTATTTTATACAAATGTTTAATTTATTACCATTTATACACCTTTTTTACCTTTTTAATTTATTACCATTTATACACCTTTTTTACCTTTAATCTCATTTAGATATTATTCCTTGATAATGAACACATAGTGGTTCGAAAGCTCGGATTAAATTCTTAGAAGAGTACACTTTGGTATCATTGTCACATCCCCAAAAAAACTCCCATTAAACAAATAGTTGGCAAATATTTCTGATTAAATTATATATATATATATATATATATATATATATAATAAACAAGATATATTTGTTAATATATCAATTTTAGTTTACCGGAGAACACAAAAAAAAGGTGGCACATGCATGTGCCACTGGCAAGTACCATATCAATAAATGAAAATTAACACATTCTAAAATCGGAATCAACATCTCTAAAATCGAAATCAACATCTCTAAATAAACGCAATATAAAAGAAACTATTGTTTATGATAATTCTCAAAAAGCAGATATTTGGATGAAAGGTATTGCAGTCGTAGCTTGTTCGATTGGGACAGGCAGGCCTCACATCTTCTCCATTTCGCACTACCTCTGATTATCAAATGATTTTTTTTGTCAACACGTATTTTACTGACAACAGGAGATAACTGCATTGATGATGGTCCTGGTTTCAATGGTGGCTGTCCATAAGTTACTAACAAATACAAAGTCGCCGGAATTCAAGAAGTGGCTTGTTTTGGTTTCCACTTCTTCTCCATAACAGCCATGCTTGTACACAAGATTGATCTATTGCCCAGCTAAAGAAAGACCACCACCATTTTTCAGTTCTTATTGATGTTCTGTACGTAGACAAGAACTGATCATTCAAATCAACGCGTCCCATATTTTTGTTATAAGTGCCTATGGATGCCTTCATTTGTATCTGGATTTCATTTTTTTCACGTTTAGAATATCTTTCTACAGTTTTCATGGTTTGACATGAACGCAGTTGGATATAGCAGTCACAACGGCATTAATATTCCAACGCACGAGTACTTACTTTTTATCGGTCTTGGGATCCATTGCTCCTCAGCTTGGTCAAATTCACAGAACTGCTTACCTAGAGCAATTTCGAATATGTCCACTGGCACATTCATGTACCACCAATTTTTATCAAAGTATATAATATTTTTCGGAATGAAAAGTAAGCTTTACTGCAGCACTGTTGTACAATGTATTGAGTATGAGATCAATGTGAAAACTTTTTACTAAAATAATTCAGGCGGACAAAAACAAACAATAGTTAGAAACAATAGAGTTCAAACACGTTTGGCAAACTGTTGTGCAACGGTTGGTATTTTGACTTATCAATCAAAAACTACTAACTCTAAATTTTAGGAAAAACTACGCAGTGTAAACAACATCACAAAGAATATTTTTGTATATATTCAGCAGTAAAGAGTAGGTATATACAATTTCCGGAAAAAAATACGTTTATGTTCCGGTGGGCATTAATGGGTTAACCCATTTTCCCGCACGCATTTGAGTTTTGATTTTTGACGCACTAGTGCGGGAAAGTAAAATTATGCAAATTTTAACCTTATTAGATAGTTTTTTACTTCGGAAATTATAACTATTGTTACAACAGGTAAATAAATATTAACGGAATATATCAAATAAAATTCTTTCATCTACAAATGACTTAAATCCGTTGCAGTCACCGTCATTATCATTTTTTTGCGACCTGCAACCGATGCCATCCTCATCGACGTCATCTACTTACCAGTTAACACCAAATAACTCCACTGGACCGGCAATTTTAAGTAATTTTCAGAATGCAACAAATTGTGTTTTTAATATTAATATTTATAATAATTAGTAGTTTTCAGTTAAATTTTTGTATGTGTATGTTGAACTGAAATAATTTTTGAAAAATGAGTTGGTATACTTTTTTGTATAAACGGTCGTAGAAAAAATAATGTTCCTAACTCATGCGTGAAGCGCCCTGGACCGCTTGCCAGAACTCCGCTTCGCGTCGTTCTGGTCAACTGCAGTCGCGTTAGGGAAAGTAGCACTTTCCGCACTTGTTAGGAACTTTCATGCCAGTCGTTTCATGCAATATATTCTTATGATTCATAGCACATTTTTGCTATTTAAAATCAAGTCAAGTTCCATAACCTTGCGCTACAGAAAAAAACAAATATTTGATTTAAATTGAGGTATCCTGTAAGTATCTTCTGTAGAAATTAATATTATATCCAGGATAAAGCATTTCCTTTATAATATTCCACCTAGGAAATGGTTATCTTTGCTAATTAGTTTAAAATAAACATAGAAAACTAATGAAATGAAATTTAATAAAAATTCGTATAAAAAAGATAATAAAAATTACTCTATTTTGACAAAAGGAGTAGCCTGTAAATAAAAGCAATTATATGATTAACGAACATGAAGCAAAAGAAATAATATTTTATTCTGGTTTAGTTAAAATTGAAATTTCCTAGAATTACTTCCGCAACGGCGGTAAAAGTAATTTTCAATATCACTCAAAAAATATCTGCATAGCTCCTTTCATTTTGTGTTGTACAGAAATAGTAATTTATTATCTAGGGAAATTTGTTAAAGCATTTTATTGAAATTTTATACAAAGGAGCTTTTGAGTTTAAAAAATTTAATTCCTTATTTAATAAAAATAAGTGGTTGGGATTGTGATTCAAAAAGCCGCATATACATATATTTGTGGGTATATATCATGGAGCTACTATTAAGAGGTGACACAGTCGACTATCTTATAATAGGAAAGTGGTATCACATGAGTGACATTGTGATGTTAGCAATATGACGTCGACAGGAGAGCCGGACTATTTAAATTTTCAATCAATAAAAATATATTCACTAGTGAAATTCTTTTTCACCCAGGGACCTAGGTATAGCGTAGCGGCTTTTTGAATTTTTGATTAGAGGTGGTTTTCTTCGTTAAAGTGCACATTATCGTCCTTTTGACAAGATGAAATTGATATTATAGAAACACTGTATTTTGTTGGCTGAAACATTAAATATAATATGAAGTTAAATACAACTTATTGAAGCACAAAGAAATATATTCCAGTACAGTCCTGTTTCGATTGTTTACTAACCTATGATATGTTGTTCCTGATGATTTTTTCGTATTTATACTGTATCTACTTGTACAACTTCGTGAAGCACAAGAAACCATTATTGTTCAATTATTAAAGTAGAAAAAAACGACACTAACAAAAAGAAAATCTAAAAATACCCAATTCACATCCATAAAACAATACTAATGTCAAGTTGACAGAGAAGTGGTAGTAAAATGGCGAAACCGATACCACTTTTATGACAGGCGTAGCGACTCCTCTTAATACTAGCTCCATGGTATGTATAAGTTTGGCAAGTTTATCTGTAGCTATATGGGATCGGTAAGAGGCGAGGAAAAACATGGCGCCTATCTGTCAAACGTACAAATGGCGTACGGTACCCATTTTACGTCAACTGACGAAGTGAGAGGGAAGATCTCACGCACGCGCTTTCCAATAAGAAGTCAGCTGGTCGATACAAATCACCAATTATGTAATTCGAGAGTGTGGTCATTATGGTTTTCGTACAACGCTGCCAGAGCTTCAAAAAGCCCATAACATATTTGGAAAAGTGTTCATCTTTAAATATTCATAAATTGAAAAAATAATGTTAATAGAATAAATCCAAGGAAACAAGTACATTATAAAATTAATGTTCAATCATATTTTTAATATTGTTGATAATAAAAAGACCCTTTTCTCATTATTATCACTACATAGTAATCACTTCAGTTTTTTCATAGTTAAATGTGGCAATGTCGAATGTTTTGACTGCATTCCTTTCACGGTTTCAGATAAACTTGCCAAAGTATATGTATGTATTTTAGGGTGACATTCACTAAAAGATCCATTTTGCCCCTTTACTTCTACTTAGTTTCTGAAAAGAGTCTCAGAGACTAGTAGCTTCTTCAGTCCTATTTCCTGGAGGAATTCTAGGATATCTGTGGTCTTCAACCTAGGTAAATAACCCTCTTCTATCCAGTAATTTCCCAGGCGCTGTGCCCTAGGATTCTGAATCGCTGTGCAATTCGAAAGTATGTGAATAGAGGTTCCTTCTTCCACGCCACAAAATCTACATTCTTCTTCCTCTACTATTTTTAGCTTTTTCAGGTACCCATTCAGGCTACAAATTCCTGTGAAAACTCTTAGTCCAGTTTTACTTCGACTTATGAATTGATTTGATCTCACCAGGTTGTAGTCACCCAGGTTTGTGTAAGCCCTACTAGATCTTTCCAATGGTTAGATCTCTTTTTTCCGGTTTTACCTATTTCTTTCAATATAACATTGGAGCTGATTCCGCAAAAGGGTTCCGGACCTCAAAAGGGTATTTCAGTCCCTCTGTTTGCTAGTTCATCTGCTATTTCCTTTCCCCCTATTTCAATGTGTCCTGGACAGTAAGGTGACTATATTGTTCTCAGACTAAAATTCAACCTGCTTAGGGATTTAATCATGATTGTTCAACTAAAACCTTTTGAAAATCTTTTGAAAATGCTCTACTTTGTGAGCTTACTGTGAATATTTCATTATTTTCTTTTCAGCTCATGGTATTCAGTGGCGGAACAGCGTAGCCTCGGGCCAGTGTGCGAGATTTTTATGATATGGCGTAATGATAGCAATATTAATTTTGGTTACAAAAGAGTGATTCTTTAATTGATGAGAATCTATTTTCCTACAAATAAAAAACAATATGTTATACATTTCATATCCGTATAAGTAACCAAATAAAAAATATATTTCCTAAATTAATATGATGTAAATATTAGAAATACTTCAACAACCAACAAAACAAAGAATTTTACGTATTTACTTGTAAATTTTCTGACGGAACTCAATTCTGGCTCCGTGGTGGAACGTTCTACCAACTGAGTCATATTTTTCGGGTTTCAAGTTGAATAAGAGAATCTTAAATGAAAAAATAATCGAAATTTCATTATTTTGACTTACTTTGATCACTAACCTCTGGACCAAAAAAGAAGTAATTTTTGGAAACTTTGCACTTCTAGCATTTGCTTCCCCAAGTTCCCTGCGTTTTTGATCACTAGATTCATATTTATTGGTATTCATTTTTGATATCCTTTAACTAATACGTTATTGGACACACAGTACTCACAATATAAGTCCAGTAAAGAAAATATATAAATTGGTTGAGCACCTAGTGCATAAACACCTAAACGTTAACCATGAACATTATCAACCAAATCAAATAGGAGTACTGTCCCCTCTAATATGGAACCTTGTAATGGACGGACTGA
>CAJUYI010000549.1:0-26756 GCA_910591695.1 Galerucella pusilla | reverse complement strand
TACTAAATAGATTAAGCTCTACAGATTTATTCATTTTTTATGGACTGGGTCAAGTAATGTCCAGAGTTTCATTATGTGGTTTTTAAAATTAGTATTTTAGTTGGAAGTTTATGGAAAAATAAAAGAAAATTAAACTATAGCCACTAATATCATTGATCGAGGCCACCCCTGTTACCGGAGGCAGCAGATGACGCTGGAACGGCGGCAGCTACAGAAGGAGTGTTTCCATGGACACGCTCCCGTCTAGTCATCCAAATAAATAGCTGTGCCATTGTCGGCGCTAGACGTAGCCGCTGGTATTGGGCCGATGTACAGGGAGCACTGGCACTTTCAGGAAATAACGTGGACTCGCTAAAAAATGAGTTTTCCGACTGATCAATTGTGTAGTGAAGGGGACGGGGAAGTTTCGTCCACCTGGTGCACCGCAGTTGAAGGGCAGTGCGAAGATTTAATTAAAAACGTTACTAACGTTTACTGGAGTGGATGAACGGCAAACCTTGCGATTGATATTGATACGTTGAACGTATACGGCCGGCGGCATTTTCTTTTTGTTAATGATCTTTGTTATTTTTATGGATCTCTTCCTATTTTTATTTTTATTTTAAACCTGAATATAAAGAGAATGATAACAAATAATACAAATAAATAATAAAAATCATTGACGGTGTATACGTTTAGTTGTGTAAAAAACACACGAAATATTTCAACGGCAGGAAAAAGATGATTAATTTTACATTTACATTTACATGGTTTATTTACGATGAAAAGATGATGAAGTTGCAAAACAAAGTTTTGTGATGTTGCCAGCGAGTAGGTTTTTCCTTTATTCAACGGATACTGGAAAAGTCAATGTGACAGTTCTTCTTTTTTATTCATCTCTGTGTAAGACATGAATCAAATGTGAGTTAATAACTAAAGGGCTTGTATACTTGTTTTAGTTCTATTTAATATAAGTAGATATTTATGTTTCACGTTCATTAAAAGTTGGTATGCAAACGATTGGAAATTTTTCTTTTTTTAATGTTAATGAAACTTTAAATTTCAAGTATGTATCATATTACACTCTAAAATTTATAGCACTTTATTAAAAGCTTAAGTGTTATTACACTGTGTGATAGAAATTGTGTAGTGACATTGTTTGATATTAAGGAGTTATTTTCATAAAAAAGTGAGTGATAATAGATTATTAGCTTGTGCAGCTGTGCTTCTGAAAAAGAAAAAAGCAATATCCTACCGACTTTGAGTGGTCGGGATTGAGTTGTCCCACGAACCGGACGTTATTACCTGTTTTCGCAAAGGGTCTTGTCCGAGTTGTCTCCTATTCAATTCAACTTTTCAAGAACAAGTTAATAATTAATTGTGAGGGCAAGGTACATTACACGTAAACAAACCAATACTTGGGACAAGTTAAATAATATTGTAATGGTAGAATTTGTAATTTCTTTAAGCTGTGATTTGAGAGGAATATATCTAAATCTACTACAAGAGTAACGATCAAAAGTTTGAAGAACTATTTAAGAATGGACCAAGAAAATATTTCAGTTTATTCTTAACTCTGGAACATTTTCCGGGAACCACTGTCGATTTCAGTCAAACTACAGTCACAGTTAGGGGTTGTAAAATTCCAAGGAGGCAAGGATTGATTACAGTGGTCGTTGTATGTAAGGGGTAGAGAAAGGTTTAGTGTATTTTGGTACGAGTGTAGTCTGACAGAGAATGGAGTGTCCAATACTGAGTGAAGTTGAAACATATTCCTGAAACGATTTAAAAATATGTTTCGGTAAACGGGCTTCACTAGATACACTGCGATAGATGCTGCATAGCAAAAAGTTGGATACCTTCATTTTTAGTATAAATTCAGTTCTCCTAATTCACACATTATAGTTTTGGGGGAGGAGATGAATGAAACGAATATAATAGATTAGATTAGAATTGGAGTGGCTCTTTGTCCTATCCTACTATCCTACCTATCCTACCTATCCTACCTTTGAAGATGTATTGTGGTCTTCCCTATCTTAAGAGCTCGATATCTATATTTATTCTTTTTATTAGACTTATTAGCCCGGATACCGCCTACTTTACGTAGCTCTCTGCACTCGGTTTTTTTTTCTTTTTTTTCCTTCCTGGCAGAACCTGCATGGGCTGTCATCTGCTAGGCCAATTTGTGTGCATATGTTTCCACAGCCTGCAATGTCCGGTCAGCATTCCCTCCATCATCCTCGTCGCTTCTCGACTTTGACATAGTAGGTCGTGTGACAGTTTGGCCGAAGGGCTTGTAAGGAATAATTTAGCGTGCGTTTGTCCTGGGGCTTCATACAACCAGCGCAACGGATGGTTGTTTATAGATTTGTGGATGCTCTCTATACTTAGGAACAAATATGATAAGTTCAATGACTGACTCTATGTCGGTAAATCCATAGATTCATAAAGCAGGTCCTGCAAGTGAAAGAGCAAGATGACAGAAGAGGAAGAGTAGGGAAGTAGCTTGGGCTTGAACAGAGTTATTTTGAACCGTATCCAAACTTTCTAGGATACAGAAACTTGCTCACTAGAAAGTGTATTGTAATATTAACAACTATCATCCCCAGCATTTTTCTGTCCACCTCAATTGGTCGACGAAAATTTCCATGTCTTACGGACTTGGGCGTCTATTCTGTAATATTTCGTTCAGCAAAGGTTTCGTTTACAAACGATTGGAAGTGTGATCGAAAAATTTTGAAACGTTATTTTGTATCTTTTTCGTTGACCACTTTCTGATATTAACGAAAGTTGGACGTTTTCAAGTAGGTAGTAAAGCAAAATATCACAGCGTTGTCAGATTTTGGAATTACATTATAATTAAGTGATGAAGATTGTAGCTAATATCCATTCTATATAAATACATATCCGTTAATGTTTTCAAAATCTACACTACTATGTTATTTAATATACTGCACAAACCTATAAATGTAGATAATAAAGGACTGTGATGGTTTTTTTAAGTTTTCCATGTAAATATTTTCACCAACTCTGGAATAGTTTGCAATGTGACAACGTTGTTCACCTTTCAACTGCAATTTGAGGTTATGACACTTTGTTATGGTATGGTTAGATAAAGAAAAAGCTTTACTGAGGTTACGAATTTCTCACTTGAAAATAGTCCATCAATATGAAAGAAAAAAAGAAACCATCAAACAAAACAAGTAGAAGTCAATACGAAATATACTTAGGTAAGCGATTATTTTCCCTGCTACGAATATCCCAAAATGAATATTTCTTTTTGAATATTAAATAACTACACCATACCTTCGATCAATTTCCATAGTTTTCACCGGAATAATTAATCTTATCAAATAAATATACAAATTTTTATACCCAAAGTGACGTTTCTGGCTGCCGTTCATGAACGGCGATTTCTAACGTGTTTTAGCTTTTAGCTTTATTCTGTATCTCTATCGTTGACCACTATCTGTTGGTAACGAAAGTTGGACGTTTTCAAATGGGTAGTAGAGAAAAATATCACAGCGTTGTCAGATTTTTTAATTACAGTATAATTAAGTGTTGATGATCGTAGCTAATATCCATTCTATTTAAATACAGATCCGTGAATGTTTTCAAAACCTATACACTACTATGTTATTTAATATACTGCACAAACCTATAAATGTAAATAATAAAGGACTGTGATAGTTTTTTTTTACGTTTTTCATGTCAATATTTTTACCAACTTTGATATAGTTTGCAATGTGACAACGTTGTTCAACTTTCAACTGCAATTTGAGGTTATGGCTCTTTGTTATGAAAGGAAAAGCTTAGCTGAGGCATTGACGATTAGGTATATGTCAATGAATTGAGGTTACGAATTTTTTTTTCTTGAAAATATCCCATCAATATGTAAGAAAAAATGAATATTTCTTTTTTAATATCAAATAACTACATAATACCACCGATCTATTTCCTCTTCAACAATTTTCATAATTTTCACAGAAATAATTAATCTCATCTCAAAAATAGACAAATTTTTATACCCAAAGTGACGTTTCTGGCTGTCATTCATGAACGGCGGTTTCTAACGAAGTATTTGTTAGCATTTTGGATAGAGAATAACATTTATCGTTCGTAAACGATATTCGTTCATCAACGGCATCGTATGTACAGAATACACCCCTTAAATGACCTCGTTGTTCAGAGCTCTGAATTACATTATGCATGATGTTGAATAATGATGTGGTAGCTATCATTGAATATTTCAGAAAAAAATTTCTCTTGTCATATGATTCATGTAATATATTTTTTGTTTTCTTGTAGTTGTAAGTGAAATGAAGGTGTCCCTTCTTGCTTGTCTGTTGAATTAGTAGTGGTGGGGAATGGCAGCATTATCAATTTTCCTGTTTTTATGTTTCTCTTTACCACTATACATTGTCACATCATTTTCACAGCCTACTAAATAAAAATTGAAAAATCGGAAATATAATTTTTGTGTTTTATTTTTTTCGTTTAGAGTTTTTTTTATTTCGATTATGTTTCAATTGTTGCAATTGTTGCATGCATCTCTGGTCTGGTCGCCAAAGATTTGACAAACCTCTGCGATGCTAAAACTAAGCAAGGTTGAGAGACGTGCATGCATTGGCATTACAGGGGCAATGAGGACTACTCCTACAGCGGCGCTGGAGACAATGCTAGACCTTCCTCTGCTACATTGTGTCATAATGTGCGAAGCAAGGGCAGCTCTAACCCGACTGGGAAAAGCATCAGGCCATGACGTGGCACATGGGGGAGAACACACAGAAATAAGGCATGTGGATGACGACATCTTTAAAATACTAACAGGCCACCACATGTATCAGGTGAACAAATGGGAAGGAATTCATAAATAAACCATCAGAAAAAGTAGCGAAAGAACTGCTCCCAATGAGCTGGAACAAACTAAGCACCATAACGGGGCTTCTTGAAGGGACACTTTCCCACAAAGGATCACCTGAACAAAATAGGGCTGTATAACGAAGACCTTACATGCAGAAGATGCAAAAAGGACACCGAAACAGCTCTGCATATTATTATGCAACTGTGAGACGCTGGATCACAGGAGGCAGAAACTGTATGGTAGACCCCAAATGACTCCAGAAGACTTCTACGACCAACCAGCAAAGAACCTGTATAAGTTAATACAGGGAACAGATTGGCTGAATAGGCTGTAGTCACAACACTAGGGGGTTTCACAATAATCCCAGGCTGAGGTGGTGCCGGCGAAGGGACGGCTCTTTAAAAAAATGTACGTAGTATATACAACTGAGCCACGACAAAACGTGGTCGGGTTTCAGCAAATATTAAATAAAAAAGCCGGTAAGAGTTATATTAATGAGATAATACACCATTAATAAAGGGTTCAAATAATGAACATTGAATAATAGTTATTTCCGGATTTAATTTTCCTGCATTTTTGGTTAGTCGAATAACTTTTTAATAGAACATTTGGAAAATATCAATATTTTTGAATAGATGAGGCTTTTACTTGATGTAGATCCATAGTAAGTTATGAAATCAAACAATTTTATTTAATTTAATTACAATGTAGATTTTACAAAATAAAATTGTTTGATTTCATAAACAATATTTTTCATTAAAAATATTTAAATTGGGAAATGTATACCCGTACTACAACTAAACCCTACGACTGCAGCGATCTTGCATTATTGATACATAGATTCAGCATAGTATATCGATTTTTGGGGTTAAAACAAGAGCAAGAATTGACTGTCAGTCTAGACGTTACTTTCCGTGAATGTTTTATGAATAATATGCCAGGGATTTGTACTGCGAAGCGCAACTGCACCCCAGAACATTATTCGAATGCACTCCATATAATAAACTATTTATTTGTTAGAATATTGTAAATAATAAATATTTTTAGTGAGACATGATACATATTTTTTTTATATAAATTTAATATCATACATCCTTATAACCTAGGATGCCGGATTTACATTTACATTTAATTTTTATATTTGAATTTTTATCCAATCGATACTGTTTCTGGTTAACCTTTTAGCCTCTTCCAATGTAGAATTTTACCCATTGCTGTATTCCATGTTTCTCTTGGTATTCCTTTTCTCTTTTATTTCTATTTCTGCTCCATATGTTCTTTCAACTTGTCTTTCATAGTCCATTCTTTGAGCCTAGTTATTGTTATTCTAAAAAGTATTGGTTGCACCAGAAAGATAGCGGAATAGAGAATATGATACAATAATTTCATAGTACGAAACAACATGAAGTCTGATGGATTTGGAATCACGATAGAATGAAGACAAGGAGGAGGACTAGCTCAATATTGTTCAATGTACATATGGAGAGCTTCATCAAGAAAAGTGAAGAGAAAATGGAGAAAATGTTTGAAGGTTATAGAAAGAGTCGAAATAGCTCAGGGAGTCTTTGCAGACGACGTACAGTTGGCAGAAGCAAACGTGAACCCTGGTGGGCGTGTTCATGTCGCTGTAGTTATATTTTTGTAGTAACAATTCGATATTTTGAATCGATAACCAAATATCGATACCATAAATGTCAACTGTTAAGAGATATGTAAACAAAGTCAAGCTTGCTAAAAATGTAACTCTAAATATTAATAAAAAATTTATATTGGACTACCGTTTGCCCTATATGTCTGTATTTTCAAATTACATGACTGTATTAATGTCATGAAAAAGAAGGGTCAAATTTCTATGGAAAGCAAAAAAATATGAACTGGTTATAGTCCAGTGTTGCCGATGCAAAAATGAAAATTACCCGAACTTACTATTCAAATTATCAGAATTTGTCAAAATTACCAAAAGGACAGATTGGATATCTAAATAAAGTATTCGACCCCAGTCAATATGGAAAATCCCCCAAAACAATAGCCATTTTATATATCCTTTCTACAAAATATTCCAAAAACTATTGGATCCAAATTAGTGAAATTGTCTAAAAATCGGATAATCATCCTCGCATTGACAACACTGATACAGAATGAATAAAATGATGTATGTTGATGAAATCACTCGGTCATATTATTTCGAATATATTTAACAATTACTAATGGACAATCGTTAACATTGGCTCTTGATTGGCTGCTTGCGATGACCTTATTTTAGTTCGCATATTTTCCGGGGCTCATGTTTGGTTCTGACAACTGTAGTACTGATTGCAGGGAGTGAAAGAAATTACAAGAAAATATAAACATATGGAAAAAAGTACTGGAAGAAGGGCATGAAAATCAACATAAATAAAACCAAAATACTTGTAATAGGAACCCCAAATATCAATACAGAAATTGAGATAGACAACACACAAATTGGAGAGTAGGAGAATACAAATATAGTCGAAGAATTTGGAAAACAAGAAGCAGAAATAAACTATATAGGATCGATAAAACAATTAAACTATATTATGAATAAAAAATTTATGGATAAAAAAAATCTCGAAGCAAACAAAATATAAAGGTTCTTTTTCTTCTATTTTTTTTTGGGAATCAAACTACAATAAGGTTTTTATATTTTTTATTACGACGTTTCGGAAGCGTTCCAGCTACCGTTGTCAAGATGAATTAGTTAATAAATAATTCTTGGTCCCTATCTGACACAACGAAAAAATTTGCCAAAAAAAAAGATTAAGGTGTATATCACCATGTATCGACCAGTCTTATAACATATGGATGCGAGCAAAAATGCAGAATAGCAAAATACAAGATGCGGATATGAAATACCTGAGAAAAACTCTAGGAATGAACAGAAAGGACAAAATAAGAAATAAAAAAACACGAGAAGGATTGGATGCAACCAATAATGAGTTTTATAGAAGAACGACAATTTTTGGTACAATAAAAGACAAGTTAAAGAACAAAAATACAAATGAAAAGAAAAAAAGGAAGTGTGTGTATTTTGTGATATGATATTTTAGAGTCGTTTTAATGCAGATGTCATCAGGAGATAATGTACACCTCTGATTTGGTTCCCGAATGCGGAAAAGAGAAGCTAGTAATAATGAAAGTGCAGCGGAGATATATTTTTGTATGGCAAAATTCCCTTTAATTTTATGGATTTTAGGTAATTCTGTTTTCATTAATAGCTGTACTTTATTAATTCGACTTTGATTATTATACATAATCGAAATAATTTAGCTCAATATAAAATTGTCCTAACAAAATAAATCATGTTAATTGCTTTCCAGCAATTTAATAACCGATATTGAAATAAAAATAGCTATATGGCATATATTTTGAGACCATTCCAGAATGACGGAATATCGATAAAATTGGTATATAGAGTGCTATCAAAACTGGAAAAACATGGTCTCCCTTTTTAAGTTATTGTTATTATAAGATAGTTTTTTTTACATCTTCAAAATAAATAAAGATCACAACTTCGACAAATCAATGAATTTTCTGTGTATTCAAAATCGGAAATAAGGAAAGTTTTCCATAAGAAATTTTTAATAAAAGTATCGGTTATGGGCGTAAACGGTTGTCTTTGATTTTAATAGAAATAGTTGAAACAGTTGGGAAGAGGGGAGTCACGACAGTTCCAGCAGACTGTAAACCACCTAGTTGCAGAGCCACCCCAAATCACAGGGGCGGCTTAACTATTACTATAATTTTAGTTTGACGGTAAGCTTAAAACAGAGATAAATCCGCAGCTTTGCGAGAAGTCGGTTTTATAATATTGAAAAATGCATGATTGCCCAAATAGTTAGATGCTTTTAAGGGATTAAGCAGTCACGGAGCTATAGCTTTTACATGGTGGGAGGGGTTATTTTATTTGATAGGTTTAGAAGGGGTAAGCTTTATTGTAGGCACCGGCGAAGGCAGTATGCTAATAATTATATAGTGAACGTAATATTTTTAATGTAGATATATAATCGTATATCCCCTTTAAGATATATTGCGGATTATGACGGTATCGTATCGAATTACAGTCGAACAAATAGCCGACAACTTGAGGTTCGCACAATATTCATTACGTCAAGTATACCTTTATTGTATTTTCCATTTCACCAACCCCCCCCCCCTTATTTACGCCCCTGGGATAAAGGTACGTATGTATTAGAATCAGGGATATAAGTTAAGGTGAGGAATGTATTTATCCAAATATAGTAATAAAGATATCTAATTGAATTTAATTAATAATTAAACAGATCCTGGAAGAATTTTGGAATATAATCAAATACTCGTATATTATATGAATAACCTCAGGAGAAGAATGTGGATTTTAGATAAAATCAGGAAACAAACCAAATAACAGACAAAATATATACAGGAGTAGGAAAATTACTGAAGAAACAACAGTAAAAAGCTTACAAAAATTCCAAGAACAAAAGGAAAAAGTTAAAGACATAGTTCAAGAAGGTGAATCTAGGAAGGATTGAGTAGAAAATAAATAATGAAACATGACAACAGATGAAACCAAACTAAAAATTATCCATAAAGGCAAGGAAAATAACATAATAATTAGATCTAAAACCGAATAAAAATATCATGAATCGAACAGTTTCAGATGATGTATGAATATAGGATAGGGCATGTCCACGTGACGTCACAAGCTGTTTTGACAACACCCCTGAGAAAAAACAATAAACAAAGCGCTCAGAACACGTGATACTTAATAGTGAGGTTATGCTGATTTATAATGATGGATCATGTTTGAGTTTAGTTGGTTTTGCTCCAGTGTGCCTTTAAAGTTATTTTAATTGTTGAGCATGTATATTTAATAATATATAATATAGGTTAATAGTTGTTTGTTGTTTGATAATTAATGATCGTGTTTAGGTTTATTGTTTTTCCTCAGGGGTATCGTCAACTGTCAACTGTCGTGGACAGGCCCTATTGCAGTGCTGGTGACACTAGAAATGGAAATAGATAATGAGAGCATAACAGTAAAAGAGGAATCTGGGGGACGCCACAAACGATAATTAACATTGGATGGAAGAATTTAAAAAGAATAGATCAAGATACTTGATATATCTGAATAGTGCACTAAGCGGATTCAGGAATCTACTCAAGATCATATTATCGCTATAAAGCAAATGAATGGAGAGGAAAGTGGAATATATGGGAAAAGTGAAGGGTACAACACGAAGAGAAAAGAGGATATAAGAAGGAGATAAGAAAGGAACAGGAAGTAGAACATATACTTTAAGAATTGGATTACTTAACGTAAATTGGCAACAGATCTGCCACCTTGAGCACATTCAATGATTCTTAAATCCTTTCCAATATATGAAAGAAGTTATGTTACTCACAGTATGCAATACAGTTATTTATTTTAGAGCTAATGAGCACTACGGAAAGTGCTTACTGTCAGAATCGTGATAACACACTAGCAATTCCTTTCATTAGTAGTTGACTGTGAGCTTGTGTGAATTTCTATTAAAGTTAACAATAAGAAAATTAATTGATTGATTTTGTGGGAAATAAAAAATATTTCCAGTGAAGTGATTTAATATAATTATTATGAACTATTGAATCTACTGGAGCAGAATTAATTTAGGCTTTAGAAAAGCAATTATACATAATGATTCTTACGCACACACAATTCAAGTTATTATGAAATAAAACTTAATTTGTTAAAATCTACATTTGCTAGAATCTACAGTATTAATGCAGATTTTAATGTAGATTTTAACAAATTAAGTTGTTTTATTTCATTATTTAGTATGGATCTACATCAGGTAAAAGCCTCATCTATTCAATTCAAGTTATATTTAAACTGTCTTACTACTGGTTTTTTTTTTTTTTTTTTTTTTATTCTGTTATTTAACGTCGGTCTATTTCTGCGACTGTGGCTAATCACCGACGCCGGGAGCACTCTACCCCTAACCGGAAATTTTGGCGAACCCACTAGTGTTCCAACCAGTGGTAGCGTTCTTTAACGAGCCCAACATCCATGGGCTCGGGACCTCGGTTTTACGTCTCCTCCGAAAGACGGCATATCTACATTATACCTCGTGCTCATTGGTATAATGCCTGCGAGCTGTGATATGCTAGTCCGCTGCAGGCTGTACGGGCCCCATACGATGGTTTTCCCTGGCATGGTCGTCACCCATCCAAGTACTAACCATGTCCGACCTTGCTTGACTGTAATTATCGCATCGAACGCGTTCCACTACAGTGCTGGGTCGTCGCCCACTACTGGTTTGTGGAAAGCGATAAAGATTCACAACAGCTACCGCAGCGGAACTAAATTTAATTGAAATAAGTCGACAATACCTTTAATTTTGGTAGTTGTTGAGTTCTTCGATCACTAAACGGACTAAATATGAATAGCTCTCTATACTGACAACACACTATGTTCACAACCAGCATCTAAATCGATTCTCTCATTCCAAAACAAAGATAGCAATACACACAGCAATTGTCGCTTATTCCAATAACAGTGCCGTGTTGTATGAGAATTATAATTTGATGGAAATTTTTATCTTAGATTTATTATTCGAAGAACGAATTTTAGTTACCGTCGATATTCCTATTGAAATGGGTAAATAGAATTTATATATCAAATAATAAGACACTGGAAATTTCATAACTGGAACACTGATCAAAACTTGCTGCGTTTACCCGTCAAAAGATGTATTGTAAACATCATTTAGACTCTACTTTTTGCTTAGTACACAACGATCATACGATCAATAAATAAAGTAACCTCAATTGATCCAAATTAAAATTTGATCACAATATGTACCTCAGTTGAATACAACAGCAAAAAGATCTTTTGTAGGAATCAAAAGGAACAGCTGTCGAAAAAATGTAAATATTTAATACTCCAGAATGTATTGATGTCTATATTGGTCAAACCATTCGAAATTTTGGAATTAGACACAATGAACATTTGATTAAAACAACCAGATAAATCACATATACTTGACACCAAACATCAAGACCTAGCACAAAACTAGAAGTATTATACATTTGTGATAGGAAAGAAGAACTAGATTTTCTTGAAGCATTTGAAATTAAAACGAACTTAAGAGACCCACAATGGGTATAAGGTCGTCAATAAACAGGTGAATCTATTCAATTGTATTCTTAAGTAATAATTGTAGAGATCAGCAGATATAGTTTTCCATGGTTTTTCATATAATTCACAGATCTTAAAAGGGAAAAATATATTCAGGATATCCTCATAGAGCTAATAATTCCTAAACTTTTTTTATGTTCCCATATATGTATTGTCACTATTAGGTCACTATTTGGTCTATCCAAGTTATTTAACAAGTAGGCATCGCATTAAAATAAATATAAGTTCTGTCATTCTGACGAAGATATTTTAATTGGTATACATCGAAATAATTACCAATAATTTAAAATTTTTTTATATTTTTTCATTAAAAAATGCAGAATCACAGAAACCTTCCAAATTGACATCTTCTTTATTAACATTCATTCATGTTTTGATGAGATTTTTTATATTTTCAAAGATTATTTGAATCGCTTTTTATACATTCATCGCAGTCTTTTCTATTGCTTTTGAGCCGTTTGTATACCATTGAATAGCATCTTTTCTAGTAATTCATTCAGTGGGATCCCCTACTTTAAATTTCCAAAACAAAAAATTAATAATAAAAGTTATTGAAATGAAAATTTTTTAACAGTTCCAAGAACCAATCAAATTTCCTCATTTTTTATCACATGAACAATTTCACCCAATCATGTCAACATTACACTGATAACAGACCTTGGGGCTGTTTTCACGTTGCTATGGATGCATATTGATTTATTTCGACTTTGAAGTTTCAAATATTTAATATTTCGAAATGTCACATTTAACTTTACTAATTTGTTCCTTTTGTTAATTGCACCTTTAGATAAATTGTTTTAGATCTGTTCTTTTTCTATAATAAGCAAAAAATTTTCTATCCGAATAACCCTCGGACATTGATAAATACTTAAAAATTTTATGACTACTTTCTCAAGCTTGTTGGAGTCTGTACAGAAAGTACGAGGAGTAATAAATCATTCATTTAAGTAGATTTCATAGACGTTCCAAAATATATTTTAAGAGGGTATACCGTAAGGTACATTTTGTATTGAACGAATGAGTTGCAGCTATGCTAAAGAATATACGATTTAGGTCAGAGGTAACGGAATGTACTAATTTTAATAAAAAAAAGTGATAGAGGTACATACATTTTAGTAAGTTTGATAAAGAAAGGCAACACAGTTTATTCATAATTTGTAACAAAAATTATTTTATATAGTTTTGTATATATGTGTGTATAAATGCTGGATATACAGTTTCCAAATCTTGGCAAGATGAAAACATTAAAAGCGGAAGGCAGGCATTCGTGGAAGGTTTGACGTTAGGTTTGCAGCCACCATCTGGAAAAGGAAAAAGACTTATCATTGTCCATGTTGGAAGTTCTGAAGGTTTTGTTGATGGTGGATTATTAACTTTTATTTCAAAACGCACGGGGGACTATCACGAAGATATGAATGGGGATGTCTTCGAGGAATGGTTTGTTCAAATGTTGGATCTGATTCCAAAAGGGGCTGTTATTGTTATGGACAACGCAAGTTACCATTCACGGTTACGAGAAGCATTGCCCACAAGTCGTTGGCGTAAAGCAGAGCTTTTGGAGTGGCTTATTTCGAAAAATATTAAGTTTCCAAAAGATCCACTAAGGAAAGAACTTTACAGAATTGCAAAAATGAACAAGAATAAATACAAAACCTACATTGTAGAAAAAATGGCTTCTTCTCGTGGTATATTAGTTCTTCGACTTCCCCCTTATCATTGTGAACTTAATCCCATAGAATTAATATGGGCTCAGGTAAAGGGGGAAGTTGGAAAAAAAATACTACTTTTAAAATAAACGATGTTGTGAAATTGTTTGAGAGTGCTGTAAGTCATGTTAGTAAGGAAAATTGGACAAACTGTATCGAGCATGTTATCAAAGTAGAGGCAAATATGTTGAAAATTGACAATATTTGTGATGATTTAATCGACCCTATTATTATTAATGTCAACAACGATTCTTCCTCTTCCGAGTCGGATATAGAATAAAATGTAAGTAATAAATGTATTCCAATAATTATTTCTTTTCATTTTTTATTATATTATAATTTAAACCGTATTTTTTTCCCAAAATACACACCACTGCATTGCGTTATTGCTTACCTGCTAATCCTTTAACAATGAAGAAACCCTAAATTTTGCTACAACTGAAACAAATACGGGGTCGATCTACCTGGTTTTTAGATTTACGGAAGAAATGTAATTTAAAGTAAGAGATTTATCAAAAATTTCATGGTGCTCCCTGTAAAGGTTTTGCATACTTATTTAGGGTTTATTACTCCTCGTAGTTTCTGTACAGACATATATTAGTATTATTTATCTTTATCTTTCTGATTTCTAGCACATTTAACGCTGGAAAAAAGTTTTGGTTCCTACCTCTATTTAGATTTTAAGTTTAGAAAATTTCAGTCATGAAACAAGTACATCTTTTTTCACAGCCCTATACAAATAATACAATCAAAATAGTAATTTGGAATAACAATGATATTGAGAAAAATTAATAACTATATTATGCGATTTGGTTTTATTCGGCAATGTGAATATTGAAAATAAAAAATGTGAATTTACAATCCAGTCACGATGGTTTCATGGATGAAGCTTCATTTAAATTGTGAATATTTGTATACAGTCAAATTCGTCTATGCTGTTATTAGCCCAGTGCCGGATTTATATTTTATGAGTGTAGGCCACTTTATTTCCTCCGCGCCATGTACATACCTTTCTAAAATAATAATTTTCCATTTGTAGTAAAGGAGGCCCCTATTTTTATTATTATTTAAATAAATAAATGAATTAGTCATTACGAAAGATATCGTGAAAAAGAAACAAGATATACAATTTTTACGGGCCTCTTTAATAGCAAAACCATCTATAATATCGTAGTTTAAGGTGTTAATTATCTCTGATTTTATGTAGAGAAGAGCCAGAGAATCCTGTTTTTTTGAGACAATGAAGACCTTTGATAATTTTTCTCGAGTTTTAAACAGGAAAAACTCCTTTCCCCTGAACAATTTGTAGCCGGAGTGGAAATTCCTCAAAAACGTTGAGAGACTGAGTAGTGAGTTTGATCCAGACTTCACTGTACACTCTGCAGTTTTATCAGAGGAAATGTGACTCTGAAAATGCACACATTCTTGAATCAAATCATCCTCTAAATCATTGGTATAATATTTCACGAGAGGCTGGGCTTTTTTTGTAACTCTTTGTGTTAAAAGTTCAGTCAATTTTGTTGAAAATGAAAATTTTTCTTCAAAGTTTAAGTAAGCATTATGCCTTTTCTGTATTTCAGCACTCGGTCTATCAAGGATGACCAAAAAGGTGTTCACTCTGGAATAATCTCTGGAGCTGGAGGGTATTTCAGGCTCTTCATTCGTTGTTTCATCGGCCATTTTTTTTCTTTTAGGTTGTCTCTTTATTTCAATTTGATATTGCTCTAGTGTGCTTAAGTATAAGAAACTATGAGAAACCCAGTGGACGTGTTTGACTTTTATCCTCTGAAATCAAGTGACCGTCCTCTGAAATCTGCCGCTCCTAGGTCGCGGCCTAAACGGCCTAGGGCTGTATTAGCCGCTTATAAAATTCATGAAACACAGTTTATTTTTGCTTTGTGACAGCAGTAGATATCCATCCTCCATGGAAGAATGTTTCCACTTGAATCAACTAGAAGCGATGCTGAAGTATCTCGAAGCATGGTGCCTGTATATTCTTCTGGAATGGTTGCTAGTTGCATTTTCTGGACTTAAGTTAGCACAGTTTCAATATAAATGTATTAAATTAATGTTTGTATTGGATTTTCTAATAACCGTAGCGTTTGAATGACATCAATTTTTATTTTATACAACTTTTCTCTTCGACCACCTCCAGCTATTAGCAGTATTAACGTTACTTACAAATTTATAAATAAAGTAAGCATAAAACAAATTAACTATTCAAAAGTGTTAGCTTTTGAACATTGAATATTGGTCGTCTGGAGCAGTCAATGAAAATTGTTCATTTCCCTCTTTGAAAGTGTATCAGATTTCTCAGGTTAGTACCCAACCGATTTTCGATTAAAACATACTATGAGTTTGGAGCATTTACTTATATCTATAATAATTATTATCATTAATAATTAATAATTATCTAACCCATAATACAGGGTGTCCCAGGAGTTCGTACCAAAAACTTGGGAGGTGATGGAAAGACTAAAAATAATGATGGTATTTCATATAAAATTTTTTCTCCACGCCCTTCGTTAACGAACTATAGGGCTCTAAAGTTGGGAATAGAAAATGGTTTTTTATTTACAATTATCAAAGGGCTGATTGGATATTGGTAATATTTTAACCATTAATAAACACCATAATTGCACACTTTTTGGCGTGATATACAAGTTTACAACATACTTGTGAACTCAGGTACCGATTTATTTATAATTTGCTAATAATACAGGATGCTTCCTGTAATCGTACATTCAAAATAAATGTGAATGCGCCAATAGGTGTGCATTGCGACATAAAATTGCCCGTATCTCTTAAACCGTTAATGTTATCGAGATGTCACATAAGGACTTGATATATGTTCACAAAAGCCAATCATTGCATTTATAACTGAGAAAAGTTTTACTTACAAAAAATAGCGCATCCACCATTTAACTTATTCGGTACCTGAGTTCATAAGTATGTTGTAGACTTGTATATCACGCCAAAAAGTGTGCAATTATGGTATTTATTAACGGTTGAAATATTACCAATATCCAATCAGCCATTTGATAATTGTAAATAAAAAACCATTTTTCATTCCCAACTTTAGAGCCCTATAGTTCGTTAACGAAGGGCGTAGAGAAAAAATTTTATATGAAATACCATCATTATTTTCAGCCTTTCTATCACCTCCCAAGTTTTTGGTACGAACACCTGGGACACCCTGTATAGATGACTTGCATTTTCTAGACCCTTCTTCAAAAAAATCGAATAGCACCCGCTATGGATATTGTTCTTGTTCCGCCATTTCATGATAGTGTCATTCTTTCACACAAATGGTCGCGTTCATCCCAACAAAGTTGATCAGGTAGCGATTTTTAGAGCAAACCATCAGTGCTCCAACGTGCTAATAAAACCATCGACATATTATGTCGAATGTCGATGAATACAACAACAACAAACTCAATTTTATTTGATATAAAATGCGACAATTATTTATTCATTTTTGATTTTGATTTCGTCCAATGTTTTGTGACCTTAGTAATCCGTGATCATCACCAACGGAAAGTTATTCTAGTGTGTTAATAAGTTTCTGTTCCTTGAAAAATGGATCCGCGATGTAGATCTTCTTCAACTCATAGAAGAGCGTGAAGTTTGGGAAGAAAGACGTGATCGGGAACCCCGTATCAAAAATAACCATTAAAAAATGGGAGTTAATCACAATAAATTGAACTCACCACTTTGAAGCATACTATGAAGTGTTAAACTTCCTGACACACTATATAATTTATTATTAAAATCATAAGTAATCTCCAGCTGTTCATTTATTTTCACTAAGATACAAACTAAAATATTTCCAAACAAAAGTTTCTAACATATGACATAAATGACAGTTAATGCATCATCCATCGGAAGAGTGTAGCGTATTCTAACTCTTATTGAAAAAATGGCGACTGATACCACAGCGCTCAATCGGATCAGTTATCAAAACACGCGTTCAGCAGCAAATTGATGATCGAATAGGTAACGCTACGTTGTGATGAGCGCGACCAATGATTGATTCAAACACAACCTCAAATGTCAATAATAAAATGGCTGTCAGCATGAAACATCGTTTGTAACGTCAATGGCATGAAACGGTCGTTACGAGACGACATAGATAAAAAAGACCGATTTTGGCTTCTGCGCAAGACAGTTGGCAAACTTCACTTAGCTTCTACTTATGTGGAACGGAGTCTACTTGTATATGAAGAAGTAATATACATACATCTGACTTTTCACTTCAATAAAAAGAAGATCCTTTACAAAGACTGAGTTAGCAGTCTCACCTCAGTAGTGAAAACTTGTTTTATTGAACATATAAAAAAATTATTCACAATCATCTTTATCAAAAATATAATTTGCTGTTAATGGAAAATTTGACATCCATTTTTGCAGTAGTATACATCATATTATTGACTGTCTACTTTTTGTGTAGTGTCGGGACTACTATTTTAAAAAAGTTGATAACAGTAGCTGAACACTACCGAAGAGTCGGAATAAATATATTTAATCAAAAAATTTTATTAATAATAAACATATTGTGTGAATTCAAATTAAAAAAAATTGAATATTTTTTTAAGTGATTGATTTTATGAGAAGCCCCATTTCACACAAAATATTTTCCTGCTTTGTCCACGTCCTCCAGTTCCTTTTCAGTCGAGAATATTCTTCTGCAATTGTAGCATTCTACCGCCGTATTCACCATCTTCCACTCTAATCATGATTAAGTGATTGTAATTAAATAAGTAATCATGATTAAGTCAAATTGCTATTCACCAAATTGTTGTTTGGTAAAATTAAGCAATCAGGGTTAACTTTGACTTACAACTTGGCAACATGGATATTTTCTCAGTATCACCACCCAAAATACAAATGTTTTAGCTTTGGTAACACTTAACATTTTTAAAGACCGATTTAACCTTAACCTTAGTTTTCATGGTGGTTTCTACAAGGATTTTACGTTCAAAGCTTGTACTTTATTAGTCTTTTTTTATATTTTGTCGGTTCTTATTTTTCTTGTGAACGTGGAGTCGACCCCCTACAAAATTATCATAGCTAAGCTGATCCTCAATTTTCTCTAGCACTAGGCTTGGTCAGTCTAAATATTTTTAAAAAGTTGTATTCATCCATTGTTTCAAAATAATTAGTTCTTTCCCGGTGAGTTCTAGGAAATTCATAAGCAATAATGTCCATAACGTCCAAATCATTGTCACACATTTGATCTTCAATATTTTCCATGTTCCAAAGAAAAATAAACCAACGAAAAATCAAAAATTGTAAAGCACAAGATACATTTATAGGTTATATTGTTTGATTGTTAGGTTCATTTCTGTCAGAAAAAGCGGCGATTATCTTTAAAACTGCTCAAATTTGGCCGATTAAGTTAATTTCTTGTTTAAGCACCAATTCTCTGATTAATACGAAATTAGCTGTTTAACAACAATTAAAAGTTAATTGTAGATATTTTACTTAGGTGAATATGGGCATAATGAATAAATTCACTCTCCGTCCAATTTCCACTTTTACAAAACAATTTTCCGATCCTCTAGATAACTGAAAACCAAGCTAAATATATTTAGACTGAATATCCAATAATTCAAGTACATCTTTTCAAAAAAGTTGTTAATATCTCAATTAACACGTTCGCCGCTTGTCTATAATAAAATTAAAATATGACCCGGTGACCTATGTGAGTTATTTGAAATTTGGTCTCAACTATGTTCACATCCAGCTTTTGACCCGTAAGCTATATTAGCGCCACCAATTTAACACTTTTCAACTGACACTTTTTTTATATACAGTGTTTGTGCTACTTATATCTAGTCTTCATGATTAGAACGTTATGTTACCCTGAAATGCTTAAGTGTGTATCCACTTTTAGGCTCGTAGTCCTCTATTCCTTGCAGAAAAGTTTAATAAAGTTTTTTGTTCTATATTGTTTTTTATTTCTTGATAATTCGTTATTTTGTCAATCAGTACCCTCACACTCACAATGATATATTTTAAAAATTATTCTGATAAATTACATAAAAATAATGTTGCAGAATTTTTTTTCATAAAGCTTCAGAGAAATTTTTAAATACGAATTATTCCTGGTCCTAGCCCTGGTTAAATTTGTCTCAAATTTGGACATAATTCTTATTTATCACATATTCTTTAACGTTTCGAACAAATACATTTATACACTAAATGCGGTCCTGTGGGAAAAGAGTGTTTTGTCGAAAAAGAACTGTGTATTTCCAGCACCAGACCCGGCTGCAACGTCGTCATGGGAACGCGGTGGTGGTATGAGCACTACTCACTGCTCTTCTGCTCCCCAACTCGACGGCAGCGCACCCTATGACGAGACTTTTCATTGCATAGTAGTCTGAATTATGAACAACGGGAAAGGGCTGTCTTATAAGCCATTACCATCACCAGCTACTTTCTCTTGATTTTCTTTCTTAATTTTTGTTACTTCCTCACCTTATTAGTACAGGAATAGTAGCATTTCTTGAATAGTTCAGTAAAAGAAATTAAATATCTTCTGTATGTTCCTTGTGACGCAGTATGCACACTTCAGACTAAAGTTTCTAGAGAAAGAAATAGTGTATGCAAATATTTTTATCCCAATGTCCATACCAATTTCACTCCACAACCGCTTTTTCAATTCGTTTACACCGATCGGATTTAATTGAGCTTCTGTTATTTTCGTTGACATACACAAAAAAAATCGCTCGTATTTGAACATATTAAGAAATGTATATGTGGCTTATTATATTTTTGCTCGTGCTATTTCATAGCAACCAGTCCAGCACCTTTGTCCTCTGCACCATTTTGTGCAAGTTCCTAGCTAGGTATGTACTGTATATGTATCACTGTCTCAGTTTCCCTATCACATCATCTGCATCATGCCTTAGGGCCCATTAGACTTGGCCATCTGGCCATTACCTCGTCCTAGCTTCACGTGTACTGTTATACAGAGGCGACGCACCAGCGGTGACTGTGTTTAATAGGCGCGGTCAGTCACCAAACACTGGGGACGCCACCGGTGACCATAATCTAATAAGCGTCATAAGAACTAGTGCCCACCAACTATATAGTCAGATCACCAGTGACGTCGCCTGGTGACCAAGACTAATAGGACCCTTAGTTGTATAGTTTCAGTTTGTTCAGGTGAGGTGTTTCTTCACTGTCAATGACCAGTAATGAAAGCTGTTGTGTGTAACTGTGTTGATTTATACTTAGTGTGAGCAGCTCAGCTGTTGTTTGTTGTGTTGTTTGAGACATAGTTCTTTTTTAAAGATTTCCCAAGCATTTGTCTTGGAATAATCACCCACTAAAGCTCTTTATAGGTCCTTAATATTGCGGTTTTTGTAATATCAAGAATCTGTCCGGGTTCGTGCTGTGTGTTCTTTTACTTGCTTTTGCAAGCTCTTCTGTTTTTTGGAATAATCACCCACTAATTTTAATATTGCTCCCTGATACAGCGCTTCATGGATCCTCATATAACGGATTTCGTAACATCAAGAATCTGTCCTGGTTCAGGATGTGTGCTCTCTAACTTGCTTCTGCGTTCTGCGTTTTTATCGCCATCGATACTGTGGTCACCTGCAATACTGATAATTTGGATGTCATTTAGTTGTGTTGACGTCTTCCGTTTTTCCATACAATCTCATACTGATTTATAGGCCACCTTCTCGTTCAAGACTGCCTTGAGAGCCGCCAGCTAGATTGGGGCTTAGGTTAGGTTAGGTTTGTGGTGAGTGGGTCTATAAGTCCCTCCACTGCGACTCACAAGAGTCTATTGTGGCTCACACCCATTCAGATTTCACCAAACAAATTCAGCTTCTTAACAAAGCCGATTATTTTATTTGATGAATGATATTTCAGGTCCGAGGGCGAGAGAGAGACACTGCCAAACATCAGATACCTGATTCGAGCCGCAGCGGGGGAGGCACAAATTATGTGCTCTGCTGTTTCATCATCTTCCAAACAAAGACGGCAAGTCGGATCTTCCGACAGTCCAAGTTTTAGCATAGGATGATTCAGATGACAGTGGCCTGTTAAAAGGCCTGTTAGACAACGTAGGTCATGCCTGCTATGGTCTAATATTTGTTTGGAGACATACTTCGAAGGATGTATAGAAGCCTTTGAATGAACCAATCCTGGTAAATTATGCCAGAAGTCTCAAGCTCTTCATGCTGTCCAGGTATTTAGTGTTTGTTTAGCAAAACTTATTGCGATGCCAATAATTGTAGGTTCTGGTCCGATAGAAACACGTGCGGCACCCTCCCTTGTAAGAAAGTCTACCTTCTCGTTTCCTTCCATGCCAGAATGACCAGGGATCCAGACCAGCAATACTTTATTGAGTTCTTCTATTGAGGACAGTCTTTATGGCAGTCTAAAACCAATTTCGACGTTACACGGCGAGATCTAAGTGCTTTTAAAGCCGCTTGGTTGTCCGAGAAAATGTTTATTGTTCTATGTATGAGATTGGCTTGCTCCACACATGAAACAATGGCGTAAATTTCCGCCTGAAATACGCATAGGATCCTAGAGAGGTTTAAATTTCTGTCCTAGGTCTGCGCCCGTATACACCTGCACTAGAGCCTGAGGGTGTTTTTGAGCCGTCTGTGTACCAACAGCTGTCTGCTCTTAATAGTTCATCCTTACGGAGGACCCATTCATCTCTATTTGGAATTAGGACGGTGTAAGGCAGGTCGTAGTTTACTGTTGGAGGCATTATGTCAGAGGTCATTCCCAGAATACGGTGACTTTCACTGTCCGCTAGTATTCTGATTGGGGCTTACGTTCATGATATATTTTCACAAAAAAATTACAGATCCTCCAGAAAATTATTGAAATGTAAATTATGTTAAACATAGTCCGACTAAATAGTTCAATAATCAAGATTGATTATTTTGTGAATTTATCTTAAATTATTAAAATCGTTTAGTGAGTTATTGGTGTGTAAAGGAAAAAAATATCTATCGGTGCAAATAGTTTTGTAATCCTCTCGTTACTGTGGTGCAATAGTAAGATTTTGAAAAATTTTGATCGATAACTACTACACCAGCAAAAAAATGGGACATGATGAATGGCAAATAATGGGCGCGCAGCTGCTGTTTTTGATTCCAATTCTCATCAGTTCCCGCCTGTACAGCAATCGTGGAGTCATCGACCCGTGCTAAGCTATGTTGCCGCTACATCGAATCTAAAATAGGAAGACTTATTTATTGCTTCCAAGTTTGATCGACACTAAATTTGATATTATGAATAGCGTTATAAAAGCTCAAATGGAATTTCATATTTTTATGATATGTAATAAGAATTGGTGGTTGTAGTTCAAGGACCGATCCTACAGCTTACAGTTATTTTCCTGTTATCTCTAATTTTACATCCGTTCCTACTGATGGATCCCAGAATAATATCCCAGAGCACAACTGTCAGCTTACAAAATGAAGGATTTAACAGGCAGCAGTAAGATCGACTGCTTTCGATGAGATCACTAGGTGGTTTATTATAGATCTATTACGTATCATCCTGTTGACTGTTGAAGTTTTTCTCGATGGGGTTTTAAGCCGATACAAGGTGTTTTTATATTTTAATAAAATTATACTAGTATATCTTTGCAAACCTATGCTTAAAAGTTTTTGAAACCCAATATTTTAGGAGAAAACTGGAAATTTGAATTCCTAAATGCTTACAACTTTCACTACAGATATGTTACAGACCTGAAATTAAAGTTTACTAATTTCTGATTATATGTTTTAAGAACTAATAGCCATTTACCAAAAAGTAATTTGAATTTGAAGTTTGAAGAACTGTAAGTCTATAATGTTTTGTTTGTTCTTGTTAACAGTTTATACTAGTTGGACGTTTAAATAATATTATAATAGTTATTTATGTACCAAGGGTATGTGTATGTGTGTGTTTTGGGGTGACATTCACTGAGACCTGAAAGATCTATTGTGCCCCCTTACTTCTACTCAGTTTCTGAGGAGAGTCTCAGAAACTAGTAGTTCCTTTAGTCCTATTTCCCGGAGGAATTTTAGGATGTCTGCAGGCTTCAACTCAGGCAAATGTTCCTCTTATATCCAGTAATCTCCTAGGTGCTGTGCTCTAGGATTCTGAAGTACTGTGCAGTTGGAAAGTATGTGGATGGAGGTTTCTTCTTCCATTCCACAAAATCTGAATTCTTCTTCCTCCACTATTTTGAGCTTTTTCAGGTGCCCATTTAGGTGACAATGTCCTGTTAGGATCCCTGTTAAGACTCTTGGCGCAGTTTTACTTTGACTTATGCATTCTTTTGATCTCAACAGGTTGTAGTCACCCAGAAAAGTCTTTGATTGTATAAGCCCTACTAGATCTTTCCAATGGTCAGATCTTCTCTTTTTCTCGGCTTCACTTATTTCTTCCAATATTACATTGGAGCTGATTCCGCAAAAGGGTTCAGGCTCCCAGAAAGGTATTTCAGTCCCCCTCTTTGCTAGTTCATCTGCTATTTCATTTCCTTCTATTCCAGTGTGTCCTGGAATCCATAGTAAGGTAACTATTCTGTTCTCGCCTAGTTCATTGAGTTTGTCTAGGCATTCCCACACCATTTTGGAACTGATTACACAAGAGCTCAGTGCCTTAGTGGCTGCTTGACTATCCGACATTATGATAATCCTTTGTCTTCTGTATCCTTTATCAATATTGAACTGGGCGCACTTTCTTATGGCGTGGATTTCCGCTTGAAAGATACTTGGGGTTTTTCCCAAGCTTTCAGAGTGTTTGGTTTCTACTAACGGTATACACATCTGTTTATGCCCGCGGTACATACAAACTTTTATGTCATACTAGTTTGTTATTGCAATCCAATCTCAATACAAATCAGTATTTTAAAAAATCCCGTTTGATTAACATTGCCATTTTATCATAGTAGTCCCTATCATTGCTAGGTGAATGTTGACAGACGTAAATGTCATAAAATCCCAACAATTTTTATGTGTCAAAGTTAGAAGCCAAAGTTAGAAGCCAATATGAACGAAGATTTTGGTATTCCTGACAAAATTATTGAAAAAGCAAAGAATATTTGCATATATTACTATATTTCGTTTGTAATTTCATTAATAAAGGTTATTAAATAAGTTAAACAAAAAATTATTCCATGCCCGCGCGGGCAATAAAGTGAACTTTATGTTCACACGGGCAAAAAGTACGACATTAGATAGTTGGTAACTGAGCAATATAAACACAATAATGAACTAGTATGACATAAAAAAATAAAAAGCATTTTTTAGTTGATATTGGTTGGTTTTCCTCCACAATTTTTCCAGTTAAAATAATGTCAATATCATATTTATAAATCTTTTTGTGTATCAAACTGCACGAACACAACAGTTATAACGTCTCATAAGAAGTTTGTAACTATGTGCCTGCAGTAAAAGTTAAACGGAAACTTATGGTTTGCGGCTGCTAGAAGAAAATATGAACAGACTACAACTACGAGATACTATTGCTGTGAAGATCACTTTGATGTAAATAAATATACGAGGGCGTTTGGACGGAAGAGTGACATTTCAATAAAAAAAGTTATTTTACTGTAAAAAAATATTTTATTTTTTAACATAAACTCCCTTTAGCTTAACGCACTTAGTCCAGTGAGTTTTCAATTTTTTCAAACCATCAAAAAAATAATCTTTTGGAAGTCCCGCAAAATACGCGTTTGTCTATGCAATCACCTATTCATATGTCCGAAGTCGCTTTCCACCAAGCCATTTTTTAGAATTTGGCTACAGAAAATAATCGGAGGTAGCCAAGTTAGGTGAATATGGCGGATGAGGCAATTAATCGTAAAGCAGTTCGGGTAATTTTTCTGCAACAAAAGCGGTCGAATGGACAGGAGCATTGTCGAGATGGAACAAAACTCTTTTCTTCAACAAATGTGGTCGTTTTGCCTTAAGCTCCCCAACAAAACGTGTCAGCAAAACAGCATAATATTATTGGCCAGTTAGTGTACTCCTTCTTCTAAATAATCAATAAAGATAAAACCTTTGGAATTCCAAAACACTGTATCCATGACCTTTTTGGTAAAAAAACAATTTTTGCTTTCTTGGGAGCACGTTCCTCGGATCCATTGTTTCGAATCCATTGTTTCGACTATATTTTTTCTTCTGGGGTATAATGATGTACCCAAGTTTTATCTACTGTGACATATCGACGGACAAGTTCACTTTGATTACGTTAGTATTAAATAAAATACAATTACAGAAATATTTATTTAAAGCTCTGCCTTCTGTCACTCAATATTTTTTTATATGTAGAAAAACTGCGTTTCACATCCACGGAAGTTATTGGCGCATACTTTAGGAAAGTTATTATTTGAGGGTTTATGACTCCAATCATTTGAGTTAATGCTTAACATTGAGAAACCCTCATTCTATTTTTTTGAAATGATTTGTCTAATTGGATCTTTGTTTTTTAATGGATACTGTCAAGTTTCCTATTAATTCTATGGAATCGGCTTTTTGTTTTTCAGGCTTTGAAATTGTATCAACGATTATCTTATAATTGGTATCCATGTAGCTTGAATATTTATTTATTTTCTAAATATTTTAAGTTTTTTAAGCTTCTTCAATGGCTAACGACGAATCATCACTGAACAGTGACATAATATATTTTTTTCTTTAAAATATATGAAATAAATTAACGTCGTTTAAATCCACGTACTCCAGCGTGCAATCGTGCAATTATCGTCTATGAGGGAGAGGTACATCTAGGTTATTAGTATTCAAAAATCTCAAGTCAACATTCTTGAAAGTAAGTACCTGTCCACCAGATGTTCGCGTTTATTAAAATCTTATCTGGCATAATGACGATTACCTGAAGCTTCAAACCGACATTTATTACAAACTTAAATTATGCAGTTTTAACAATTGAATTAAACATTTCACCGCTAAAAGTATAAAATAATAAAAAGGACAATTTGCCTAAAATCCGGGATCTATTTATAATTATTGATCTGGACACTCTTGTCTATCGTGTA
>CAJUYI010000548.1:92290-122001 GCA_910591695.1 Galerucella pusilla | reverse complement strand
CTCGGAAGCTGGCGCCGAAGAAATATTTGGCGATGACCAGGAAAAACTTACGTTTAACAGTAGGATTTCTGACTGGTCACTGTCAACTAAGGAAACACCTCCAAACTATGGGGCTAGTGGACACACCTCTATGCAGAATGTGTGAACAGGAAGATGAAACTGTCAGGCATGTCTTATGCGAGTGTCCGGAGTTATCGTCAATAAGAGAGTGTGTGTTCGGTGAGTCTTGGCCTACACCTGCCGATATAAAGGAGACGATGACCTAGGAGGACAACTCCTCGGAAGGATATACAATGGGTCACATGTGGCCTAAGAGCTGTGAGCCTACACACTCACCCTCCCTACTCTACAGATACAGAGACAATGAAGAGGGTGTTTAACTGACAATGGGCTCTTCATTCCTTGATTGAATTGAGCTTAACAGCTCAGGCTCACATTTTCTATATCTACTTCCATTCCAGAACCTTCGTGTCTATTCTAATTTGACTGGAGGTATCTTCAGTAGTTGTGATGGTTGTATTATTTCCACTCCAAAATGCTTCCGTCTGAGTCCTTGTAAGTTCTCACAGAAGCAGATTATGTGAGTAGGTGTTTCATTATAGAATTCACACTTTCTGCATATAGGTTCACTTACTTTGCTCATTTTAGCAGATGTTTCCTCAGGGTGCAGTGTCCAGTCACCAGGTCGGTAACTGTCTTTAAATGGTTGTCTACCTTGTTCAGTAAACTCTTTGTATGGAGTCGACCTACATTGGAGTAAGTGTTCCCTATCTAGCCAGTACCCGTTTTCCTCTCTTTTGTTATTCCCCAAAACTTTTCCGGACCTATGAAGTCTCATTTAGAACCTTCTTTAGCTAACTGGTCCTCCATTTTATTACCTGCAATCCCTTCATGTGCCGCCATCCATATTAGAGACACTTTGTTGTCTCTTGTTAGCCTGTTAAGGGATTCTTTACAGTTTTTTATCAGTCTAGACCTAGTTGTTTGATTACTTATAGCTTTAAGCAGAGCCTGGCTATCATCAGTGAATGGGTTCTTGTTAATGCTTATCATTCTTATTTACCTAGAAGATAGTTCAAGAATGATTGTTGTAAATTAATTACCATGTACCTAAAACCTTTTCAATACTTTTGTTAATAGAAATAAAATTCCGTATTGATTGTAACGTCAGAAAATAATCTATCGAATACCACACGAGAGTTCGAGATAATAATTTTCTTTAACTTGTTGCCATGTGGCAATAGCCACTCGAGCTCTTCTGGCTCTCGTAACTCGTTTCCTAGCATCTGTCAAATTATTATCAATTTATTCTCACTGTCTTGTGAAATTACTACAGAAAATAATAGAATATTAACAATACCGTCTTCATCATAAAGGCACATGGGGCCCGTCCCAGGGCCCCATTCTCTCAGGGGCCCCAAAGGACCGAAATCCCGAAAGAAATCACAATCGTAACCAAAAAACCAGCAGCATTCTAATATCATTGATGACATATTATATCATACTGTATTTGCTTACCTATGACAAATGGTCATACTTAGTAAAAAAAATGTTATTATAATTCGCTTTTTTTACTTTCCAATAGGGCCCCAAATTTTTGTGTGCCCAAGGGCCCCATCAGCCTAGTTTAAGACGGCCTTGAATATTAATTACTGGGAAATGTCACCCCTTACATGTAGGGAAACTAGATTATAAAGAAGAAGAACTTACTAATATGTTAAATATGGTGGGAAATGGAGCATGAAAAAATGAAAAAATAATGGCACTTGCCACTTCTCATTTGGGCAGAAACATTCAGAAAAGTTTCCAATGCGTTAAAAGATCAAAATAAAGTAGTTTTGTACCAAAAATATTGCAAAAGACAAAGTCATTTGTAGAAAAAAATAAGCTTGGAAATATAAGAATATTCAAAAAACACATTAAATAAATCATTTGGTAAGGGTAGTCGTTCCTCCGAAGTTAACTTAATAATAAAAGAAAAAGAGAATATGTACGCAATTTTTTCGGTTCAACCAACCTTTAATAACCACACTTTTTATTAAAGCGAAGAGAAGGAATGATAAAAATTGAAAAAAAAGCCGCCATCTCGTCCTGACCAGACACAATTTATTTTTTGTCGAAAACGTTTTTTTTAATTCTTTTTATTTCCACCGAACCGGGTAGTTGACCGGGTATCTGTCCGCTTGCTTTCGTGGGTCCTAAACCAAAGTCTTAAATGTTGTAGTGGTCAGTATCAAGGTCGTATCTTATAAATATTTTGAAAGGGTTATTTTCAGTTGTACGATTGTAAATCAATAACTGTAAAATAAATCTAAACATCAATGTGTTCACCATTTTTATAAATATAAATTAAATTTATTTTTCGTAAAATTTCATTTTACGTACTAATTTCTGGATGAAAAATCATCTATTTCTCCTTTTCTACACGGTGCGAGAATGGCTGTGACAATAACGACTTCATTTGTTGTTGTTAAATTATTTATTTACGAATTCCACTAGATTTTACGTGTGAATAAAAGCTTGAGGATAATATTAGTGTTCATAATAATCAAGAATGGATAGTGATAGATGAAACTTATCTTTTGCACAGCGGACGAAAATAGTATGCAAGTGCCTTCAAAAATTTGTCGATTTTTCATTAGGAAATTAGTAATTTCTTGTAAAAATCGCTAAGAAAATTTAATATACGCCTCGGCGAATAACTGTCTATCGTGTCGACAGTTTTTCGTCCTTGATACATTTTCTGTTAAAATCTTCAAACTGAAGTGTTTTACCGAGTTTAACTAACTTGTGATTTCTCATCTTAGATCTTTCTTGGTTTTTAACTACAGAGTACACCATCTAACGAGAGACGAAAGCTTTGTCGGCTCCTTTGAAGTCTGACACGATATTGAGCGGAAATACGTCAAGGCATTTGAAACATAAACTACCTGATACACTGATAAAAGTAACACGAGTATTGATTCGAAGTAAAATCATAACTACACTAAGAAAAATAGTGATATTGATGAACATACCTCCTAATTAGGACTATAGACTATAATTTTTTCAACTACTAACATGAGAACACCTTACTATTCATCTCATGTGTCTAATGAGAAGTAGCTTATTTTTAACCTATGTAAATAATCATTATTCACCTAGGTTAATAATGAAATTACCTGGAAATTTATTCATTTTATGAAATGAATATCAAAAATGAACTTTAGAAAATGTCAGACAATATAATATAGAAATTATCAAAAATATGAAAATCGTTTAAACTAATAGAAGGAATGACGTTTATTGAATTCCGTCAGTATCAATGATTTTCCGTCACTATTCGCTGTGTGTCGACCGTTGGAGGGGATAGGCGAAACTATCCCAGCGCGCGCAGTGGTGAATTTCCGCAATTCGGTCGGAGGCTGATGTGGTATATTGTATGTAAAAAAAGAGGGAAATAGGGCACGACAGTTGTTGTGTTGTTAATTGGGAAAATACAGGATGGAATAACAGTGATGTGAAATATTACAAGTTTCCTACTGCGCAACACAAGTTGGTACAAAGGAAGAAATGGATTTCAGCTGTAAAAAGAGTAAAGTGAGTGTCTTAACCTCACTTCAAAATACAGTATACACTGATACAGTGTATAAGTCATGTTTTCTCTATCAATTTTATGTAGTTTGTTTATTTTTTCATAAATACATTTATTATAAATCATCAGATAAATCATCAAGAACATTTGTGTGCAATTGATACACATATAAAGAAGCAGCTCATGTCACTTGAAATGTCAAATGGAATAATCGATTTTTATTAATCATTTTAGGCAACGTTTATCTCCGTTGATTCTAACCTACAAAGCTACACTTAACATAAAAAAAATACATTTTAAAAACGATTACTTACCCAGTCGCTCATAAAATACTGAACATTATGTCATTAGGCACTTATATTTTCAAATTATTTACATTGTAAAAGTTAAAAGGCTCCCTATCTTCATAATAATTGTTGCTTCCATAAGCTTTACGTGTAAATGCCTCCGACGTAACTTGCGTTTTTAAGCCGCGAGGGGGCGACAGTAGGTACGCACATAGCGAATAAGGGCCAGTTGTATGAAGCATAGTTAACCTAATGTCTATGGTTAACCCACGATCACAGCTATTAGAGTGTTGTACGAAAAAAGATTTTTTTTTGTTAACTCATGAGTAAACTATGCAATTTACTGAACCACCAAAAATGGTGGTTTAACTAAAGTTCATTGAATAAGCTTCAAATTTTGATGTGAAATAACTTATAATTGACTGATATATAACCTATAATTTTACAACTTTTTATTGTTTACAATGGAAAACGTGGATTATTTTGAAGAGTTAATGGATGATGAGGATTTTCTAGAAATGATAAGAGAAGTAGAAGAAGGTTTATTTACTTATTTGTATACGACTTTTATACTGGGTTTTAGGTTTAAGAAGAAACGCTCGCATATTTCGAGTAAGAAAAAATAATTTTGAAGAGTGGACGGAAATGAGTTTTTTGATAGATTCAGAATATCAAAAGGCACTGCAATTTAATTTTTATATATGGACCACCGCCAGTGCCTTGAGCATAACATTTTACGTCTGCATACTTTTTCTTGACTCTTTTTTCAATATTTCTATATTTATTTAACAGCACGTCACTTGTTCGTTGTGTAGTTGCACTGATAGAATTGAATTCTTCAGCCAACTGAAGCCACACATTTTTTTCTTATGCCGAGAACTTTCTGCATCCGTTTTCTTACACTTTATAACGTTTTTATACTTAGCAACTAGAGAAATCAACGTCGATTCTTCAAATGCACTAAAATTTGGAGTACGCTTGTTTTCTTTATCTGCCATCTTTTCACTTCAAAGAGAACACACAAAATGATATTTAACGCCAAGCACGCTTTTGATCATTGACTGTCATTGATTAACGATTTCACAGTATACAAAAACTGTGACGATTTTTCAAGTTAGTACCAACAATATTGATAAAATTCTCGAATGTTACTAGAGATTCGGATAACCAAAATAAAAATATTAATTTGACTGTGGTTCAACTGATCACAACACACGAACATCTTTCGTACAACGATTGATTGATTTGACTATATTCAACATGTGAACCTGGTTCAGTTGACAACTGGCCCTAATAGTTATTTACGTAATTAGTAGGATTAATTATTAACGCACGCACATAAGTACGTTAATAATTCCTATCACACGTGTTACGTACAAAATTTTATCTACAACTGTTTATCAGTATTATTAACAGTATATCATAAATTAAAAAAAAAAACTTCAATCCAACGTATTGTTATTAATATTGACTGCAAACATGAGGTACTGTAGATCATAATTTGTGACCATAGCAGCAAATGCAAACAAAGCTGTGAAAATAAAATAAATTAGTTATTTCATCAAATTGTGAAAGTTCAAGGTAAGACAAACTCCCTTCGGATATTGAAAATGCAGCTTCCTGTGTTATTTTGAATATTTAATTCTGGTATTACTATTTTTCTTTATTATTGCACTAGCGCGGTAATGTATTCAAAAACGCACTAGTGCGGTAATATACGTCATTATGACACTGAAAATAGTGTCAAATCGTACCAGTTACATGACAGTTGTAGATAAAACTATTTAACTCAATAAACTAATACTTACACGGTGAACTCAGAGGAATGAACGGAAGTGACGACTTGAAATTGACAGATTAATTCACGCATGTGCACACAAATTTGCGATCACTAAAACTACTTTCTTTCGCCTCTTGTTAGATGGTGTACTCTGTCGTTTAACTACACAATAATATGCGCTGCGCTCTGCTTTTAATCCAGTACACATTTCAAAAGGATTGGTCGTTTTGAATCTCCTCACTATTCCACATTGGTCTAGCAGCTTCGACGTTCTTTCGGTTGAGAAGCCGTTCTTCATGCTCGTTTGCGAAATGTTTCACCTCGTCTGCTACCATTTCCAATGTCAGTTCTCTGTGTAGGTCACTTATTCTTACATACCAAGGAGCGTTGACAATGCCTCTTAATACCTTGTGAAATTTTAAATTGCTTCAACAGGCACACCCCCAAAATTGTATGCCATATGCCCACACAGGCTTTAGGACCTGTTTGTATATCATAAGCTTGTTTCTATTGTGTACCTAATAGCCAATATTTCAGTTTCAGTTCTTAACTTTTCTTTTAATGTGTTCTTTCCATCTTAGCTTTGCATCTAGATTCATTCCTAAGTATTTCGCCTTGTTTAAATATGGAATAATATAATTGTTTATAAATATTATTGAAATTGGACCAGTGTATTTATTCGTAAAGATTACGTGCCCTGATTAATTTTTGTTTCGTTGAATGTTCCAGTTTTTTGGCCATGCACTGACTTGATTTATTGCGATTTGGAGTATTTCATTAGCCTCTTATTCGGTCTTGCCAACTGCCAGTACAAATGTATCATCTATAAAAGTAGCTACTGTATATTGTTAAAGGTGTAAAGTAGACGCTTATATAACTATATCATATAGACTCCTGGGACTAGAGCATCCAAGGAAGGATTTCTCCAAGAAGGACTAAGTGAAAATGCTGTTTAGTCTGATAACACACACACACCTCTATTAAATCCATACCTTCCAGGATGCACTCCTCTAGAAGCAATGCATCCCGGGAAGAACATTCCTCCACCCATCTCTTCCGATGAGCCATCAGTCCGATCTGCTGGGCTAGTCCATCTTCTCTTCTTGGTTTATGGAAAAGTTCTGGCCTTCTGTTTTTCTTGAGGTAGTGATAGTCACTTTTCTATCGTTGTTCTACTTCATTTTTCGTCGCTCGCGGGGGAGCCTGATAAGGGCTACTGGTCTCTTTATATAAACTTCATATAAAGAGCACAAAAAGCCTAAAAGCTGAGGTATCGAGGACTCTAAGTATCTGACCGGTGGTTCTGAATCAATCAATCAATAGTAGATATAGCAAAGGATCCAGGACATTGCGTGGATAGATCCTGTGGGTGTGGAGTGAAGGGCCACCAGGTGGCGGGGTGTAATGATAAGACAGTGGTGAATATAAGGGAATGCTGGCTATGTGAGAGCGTGGAGCACATGGCCAGAGACTGTCGTCAGGCCTTCATTAGTAGGATATGTGGGGAAAGAGGACACAAGCCAGGGGAGACAGAATGTAGTATGGGAAGGAAGGGAGTGGATGAAGACGGAGAGGGAAAACATGGGAGGTACCCTCTGGACCCCTCAGAGGGGACGAGTTTGGGCAAATGGGAGGAAGGAGAAAGCAGACCGTGGGAAGAAAAATTGCCTTTATCCGTCTTAATTCTGAATATTGATCCAATGCGAAGCATTCCCGAGCTTATAAAACCGGGCAAAAGTCGGGTTCCTGGCTTAGACAGCTCAAGCTTTGATCGTCAAATTGGTCGTGGAGAAGAGTGGGAACAATTTCTAAGACCTACAGGATGGGAAAATTGGAGCCTGCGATATCGTAGGAAAATTGAATGAGAACAACCAGCCATCACCAAAAAACAACCACTATATAGTCTGGATTTAGCCACAAATGATTACTTATTCTCGCAGATTGAGAATAAAGAAAAAAGTTCGTGGTAAAGGTTTTTCCACAGCTGAAGAAGCGGTTAATAATTTCAGAGTGACGACGATATCTCAATCAATATTAAAAAATTAATCAATTTTCTACTATATTTATACCCGGAAGTTTATTTACAGTAAATGATTTATCTGACACTTTTGGATTGAAGGATCTGTTTGTTAAGCGTGTTTTTTAAACTATTACTTCATAAAATAATGCGAGATATATAGATAACAAAGACATTCAAGGTAATTTCCTATTTGTGATTTGACAAAGAATCTATTTTGAAAAAAATTAGAAATAAGCTTATGAGGTTATAGGTGACAATTTTTAAATAACAATTTGTTTTCCTGGATGACGACAATATATCAGTGACATTCAAACGGTAGTTTATCTTTGTGTGATTTTTTTATTTTTAAATTGGTTCTCCTCATTCCAATAAAAAACTAGAATTTACATGGTATTGATACTTTTAGGTTAGATAGCACTGTGTATTATTTCGGTTGATCTTATTTAATCTTATGTGTGAATTTCAATTAATAATTGTAAATGTCATACTTTTTATTATCGTGTTTTAATTTTGAATGTCTCAGCTTATGCTACATACTTGATTTAATGTAAAACAGACGTGTATATTCATCTAAGGATGGCTGCTGTATGCTAATACGAATAAATATTATTATTATTAATCACTTCACTAAATTTCAAGATATCACTATCACTCTTTTATATTGTTTTTCTGCTGGTAGATTTGGTAGTTTGGACATTCCACTAGGATGTGCTTAACAGTTAGATGAACATAACTGGCACAGGGCGCGATCTTATTTTGTCATCAGTATCCATGGGAACATCGTGTATGTCCAATGCACAATCTTCTTATAGTTACTGTTTCTTTTCTGGAGAATGAGGAGTCATGGTGATATTTTAGACTGGGATGTGTGTCCCAGTATGATTACCAGGAGTCACTGAAATTTTTTTTTATCCAAAGATTTTTGTTTTTAAGGTTTTGGTTGCAGCCAGTTTAGCGGCGTTGTCAGCTGTTTCATTCCCAGTGATTCCAATATGCGATGGGGCTCAAATTATAGTGACCGTGGTGCTTTGAGAAAATAGTGTTTCATATCTTTCTTGTACTAGAGGGTGTTTTGAATTGGCTTTCCTAATTTCTTGAATTGAGAAAAGAGAGTCTGTACAGATAACGACCTTTTTTATTCCTTGCGTGTATTATTTTGAAGGCATGGATAATTGCAAAAATTTCTGCAGTAAGTATACTAAAACTGTCTTCAAGAGCATTTGTGCGCGCATCCTACTCCTTTCCTGTTTTTGGAAGCTTCCGTCAGGGACGTATATATAAGGGGGGGTTTTGGGGGTTCAAACCCTCTCCATAGAAAATACAATGAAGGTACAATAATTTTTTATTAGCATACTGCCGCAATATGAGTATTCATCGGGATATGGCAATAGAAATAGATTCCTCAACAATTGTGAATAATTTAGCTGAAGAGGTTAAATTTACTTTTGTGAGATTGATTTTCTGTTTTAATAAAAGCTTCAATTTTCAATCATCTATCACTTTTTAAAATAGGTGCTTCCAAATTAATATAAAGGTAACATCTCGGCTGGTATGGGAATGCGGCGAAGAACTTAGAAGACTGGCGACTCGGAACAGTGGAACACTGGATGGGTCCCAGGTCACAAAGGAATCGCTGGCAATGAAAAAGCTGACGAACTTGCAAGAGCAACAGCAACACTGATGAACGGATCCGAACCATCTGTGGGCATCCCTAGATGCTCCACTAGGTCATGGTTAAAAGGGTAGGTAAAAGAACAATCCATATAACTCTGGAAGAATAAGCCCAGGTAAACACATGGGAAGAAATTTATGAAAGAGCCATCAGAAAAAGTAGCAAAAGAACTGCTCTCAATGAGCAGGCCGGAACAAACTACGCACCATAACGGGGCTTCTTACAGGACACTTTCCCACAAAGGAGCACCTGAACAAAATAGGGCTGTATAACGGAGACCTCACATGCAGGACACTGAAACAGCTCTGCACGTATTATGCAACTGTGAGACGCTGGACCACAGGAGGCAAAAACTAAATGGAAGACCCCAAATGACTCCAGAAGACTTCTACAACCAACCAGTAAAGAACCTGTATGAGCTAATACAGGGAACGGATTGGCTGAATAGGCTGTAGTCAGGAAAATCCACAATAAGCCCAAGAGGCTGAGGTGGTGCCGGCGAAGGGACGGCTCCTTTAAAAAATATATATACATGGTTATAACAATTTCAGCAGTAGGGGGCAAAACGAAAAACGATGTTTAAAAATACTTTTAGATGTAGCCAAGTCAAACAAATAATTAAAAAAAAAACTTAACATTATTTCTTGAACTTGAAAAATTGCTTTAGGTCGTGGCACTCGATTTTTTTTGCCTTAGGCGGCGCCTTCAATAAAGCTTTCCCCTTCTAAACCTATCAGATGAAAAAAACCAAAACCCTCCCCATGTAAAAGCTATAGCTACGTGACTGGCTTCTGTATATATGATTTGGTCGAACTTCTGTTGGTTGATTCCGTTGGTGAGTGTTTTTCTCAAGATTATGCTTGTGGTACTTGATTTTTAGTTCTAGTACTGTTGAGTATGGTTTTTTTCCATGGAGGTGAGGAGAAAGGAAGGACACCTCCATACTAAGAGTCTACTGAATAAGTTAGACAAGGAACTCTCCTCCAGGCTGTTGAAACGGGGTAAGAGAAATTTGAAGACAGTTACCGGCTTGGTGACTGTACACTGTACCCAGAGGAAGCATCTGCACAGGATGAGCAAAGTTAGTGAACCTATGTGCTGAAAATGTGAACTCTACCATGAAACACCTACTAACATACTCTGTTTCTGTGAGAACTTACAAGGACTCTGACGGGAGCACTTTGGAGTAGAAATAACACAGCCATCACAGCTACTAAAGATCCCTCAGGATAAACTGTTGGCCTATAAAGAAAACACGAAGCTTCTGGAATGGAAGTAGGTAGATAGCATGGTTAATGGTACAAAGATTCAGGTCAAGTGCCTGAGCTGTTGAGCCTAGCCCAAACGTATGAATCAATGAATGAACGTGAAGGAAGCGTGAGGTTGAGGTCGATGTCGTGTTAGGATGGGTTTTAGCGTGTCGATGATGGTGCGAGTTGATTTTTGGGGGAATTTGACTTCGTTATATATGTTTGGGATTAATTTATAGATTGGGTTGTGGAGGTTGGCGGATGTTGAACTGAAATATGTTTGTTAAACGCACTGATGTCTCAGGTGAAGGTGAGGTTCATTAGCTTCTGCTAGAGGACTGTGTTATGGATGGTGGCAATCGTGTTTAGATGAGATTTTGAAGAGGAGAAATAAACTATGATACCGTAATCTGTTTCTGATCTGATTACAGCTCTGTACAGTCTGAGAAGTACTGTTTCGTCACTTCCCAATGATGACGGGATGCTCTCAGTATATTAAGTCTTTTGCTTTCGTTTCTTGGATATGTCGTTTGAAGTTGTGTGGGAAAAAGGTTAGTCCGATGTTAGAGGACCAGAAGCTGACGTGGTTTATTGCTGTTTGTGAAATGGCGCAGGTTGATTCTGTGTTTTCACCATGGCTATTATACATGATTGAATCGTCAGCATACAGACCGTGCGAATAGAGCCCTGATTTTGAGCAAAATATTTTGAGGTGCATCCGTTTGTAATTATTTTAAAAGATCGGGAAGAAAGAGAATTTTGAATAAAGGATAGATATTATTTGTCAATCCATTTTCTTTAAATTTTTGGAGAATGGAGGATTTTGTTATATGGTTGCGCCTTCGCCTGCTATTACTTCATGTTTTGGGGATAGGGCATGGGTTATGTCAGTGTGTAAGTAGTAGTAGAGCGGTTACTTATAAAACCTAATTGGACTTCGTCAATTATGCAATGTGTTTGGAGGTATTAGGTTTTTTTTAAAGAGCCCTCCCTTTGCTGCCTCAGCCTCCTGGGCTTATTATGGATCTTCCTAGTGTTCTGACTACCGCCTATTCAGCCAATCCGTTCCCTGTATTAGCTCATAAAGGTTCTTTGCTGGTTGGTGGTAGAAGTCTTCTGTAGTCATTTGCGGTCTACCATACAGTTTATTCCTCCTGTGGTCTAGCGTCTCACAGTTGCATAGTTTATGCAGAACTATTTCAGTGTAAGGTCTCCGTTATACAGCCCTATTTTGTTCAGGTGCTCCTTTGTGGGAAAGTGTCCCACTTTTTCTGATGGTTCTTTACCAAGTTAGTCTGTTATTGACTGTTTTCTCCATTAATTTACACAGGGTGTAGATTAATGGGATTGGTCGGTAAGATTTTGCATGAATGGAAGGTTGATCGGGTTTTTTGATAGGTATTATAAGTGACTGTTGCCAAATATTGGGAAATTGACTGGTTTGTGGTTGGTCATATTTTATTGAAGAGATCCAATAATTTTGTGATATATATGGGTGATAGGTTTTTGAGGAATATAAAGGGAATTTGATCAGGTACTTCGGCTGAGTTTTCACAGGATTTAAGGGCATTTATGAGTTCATCTTTGGTGAGAGGTGAGTTAATGGAAGAGATGTATTCCTCATTTTTTGTTTGATAACGGGATGGATTGTATGTATCTGTGTGTTTTTTCCAAGAAGTTTGGCAATTTTTTCATTATTGTTAATGTTAATAATATGTCTTAGTGTAGAAAGGCGGGTATTTTTATCCTCCTGTATTCGTTTGATATTTGACTATATTTGGTTCTTTGGGGGTGTTTATTGTAAGTGACGATACATGGTTTTGCCAAGAGGTACAAGATCTATGTTCAGATGAAAATTATTAAAAACAAATATTTTGTAAAAATGTTCTGCTACCATGGGCGTAGAATTCACTTTTCATAAGTAATCAATTAATTTGTAAGAATTTCTACATCATGGGCGCACTGTGAAATGTTTATAAGAGATTCATTCATTAGCAAACATTTCCATCTACCATGAGAGTACGATAATATTTTTGTAAGAGGTTAATTTATTTGAAAAAGCATGGACGCATGATAACGTTTTGTAAAGGGGCAAATTTATTTGTGAAAATTTATTTCTCTCATAGACGTACGATAGCATTGCAATGAGGGATCAATTTATTTGTAAAAATTTCTTTCTCTCATAGACGTACGATAAAATTTTTATGAAGGATTAATTCATTAGCAATAATTTCCATATCATATACCTAATTCCAGCTAAAATTTAATCAGTGTATTTGAGGTGTCATGGAATATTGTACATCATCAAGAAATATATTCGTCTATATTCGGAGCTTAATATAAATGGTGTTTCAAAAAAAGGTGACCCGTTGCTAGGTAGGACTAGTAGAACACAGGAAAATAAATGGGTTTGATTAGAAAAAATATTGCTGAAAAAAAAGGTTAGGAATTTTTCACGATTATCTTTGGCAGCATTGTCATAAAAGTTTGCATTAATTGATTATTTTTGGTGGCAATGTCGTAACGATATCTTTATGCTATATGCGTACGAAAACATTTTTATGAGGAAAATAAATTTCTATATTTTTTAATTTTGTTTTTCTGAAGTTTGTGTATAAGCGTAAGGATGTTCGCACAGTCCTGGCAATTTTATTCTCTTAGAAACTTCTAAGCAAAACGACCGATACGAATAATTTAAAAAGAAATTTATATTGATTTAATCTATTCAATATTTTTATTTGTATGTGAGATGCACCAGTCAAAACTCTTCTCAGGTCGTGGTTCAAAATGTTCCTGTTATTTTAATAAAATTTCCCAAAAAAATTATTTAAATTAAGCTACGTATAGGTATTATGTAAAAAAATATCTATTTAAATTTTTATATGAAGTATAGGTATTGTTTTATAATTGATACTATTATTACATCATGTTACACCCACCCATAAATTCTTCCTAATTGTGATAAATTGAAAGTTACTTCTCTCAATTACGAAAAGGCAGACTCTCTGGCAAGGGAGGGAGATGCACGTGTTTCTATCGGACCAGAACCTACAATTGGCATCGCAATAAGTTTTCCCAAACTAACACTAAATACCTGGACAGCAAGAAGAGCTTTAGACTTCTGGCATAATTTACCAGGGTTGGTTCATTCAAAGGCTTTTATACATCCTTTGAAGAATGTCTCCAAACAAATGTTAGCAGGCACGGCCTATAGGCATATACATATATGTTGTCCAACAGGCCTTTTAACAGGACTTTTAACTTGGACTGTCGGAAGATCTTTTTCTGGAAGATGATGAAACAGCAGAGCATATAATTTGTGCCTGCCCCACCGCAGCTCGAATCAGGCATCTGATGTTCGGCAGGGTCTCTCTCTCTCGTCCTCGGATCTGAAATATCATTCACCAAATAAACGTACTAATCGGCTTTGTCAAGAAGCTGAATTTGTTTGGTGAAATCGGAATAGGTGTGAGCCACAATAGACTCTTGCCAGTCGCAGTGGAGGGTCTTATAGACCCACTCACCACTGTTTATTTTAAGTTTATTTATTTACAATATAATTTTTATTGAGAACAATTTTGAACAAGTGATGTGATCTTGAGTTTGTGGAAGTATTATTATTTGTGTTGTCTGGTTATCACATTAGTATTCTCCAAATCCAATGTTACACTCGATTGGGAGATGGAATGTGATACCCATTTGGATAAAACACAATCGGATAAAAAATATAGTATGTAATATGGACGAAAAATGTTTTTTCGACACTGTGGGTTACCGGCCTCGGCTTTGCTTTCAAAAATATTCGATTGTTTATTTCGGAAATTAGTCATTTTTTGTTAAGGTCGATGAAAAAATGTAATATACACCAGTGGCGGCTCCTCGAAGGAGGCTCAGCCTCCTCAACAATTTATCCAGCAAATAGCACCAGAAATATTTTGTTGATTATTCTTCATTTTATTTCTCGTTTGTCTAAAATTTTTCAATTTCACAATTTATTCCCCGTTTTCACTACTTATTCTAGAAGCAGACAACAGTGCTCTGAGGCTAGATCCCACAAACATATCTCTTGAACACTTGTTGCTCAACGCAGTTTCCGTTTTTTCTACCAGTCCAATTGCTAATACCGTTAAAAATTGCGGAAATGGCAACACTCTCAGGAGGCTAGCTTCTAGCGGTTGCGATGCATATACGAATCAATACGAACTACGAAATACAGAATACGAGCGTGGGTTCGTGCATGCTTGCTTTGTTTAAGATGATTAGAGGGAATCATTAAGTTTATATTGATACTTTTAAATTAATATTTGAACAAACTGATGTTATTTTTTCAAGAGAGCGTTTGAAGCATAAAATTACAAGTTACTGTAATACAGAATTTCATTTTAATATTTTATTCCAAAATTTTTCAACTGATGAGGCTCCTCTCGTGAAAAGGAGGAAAACATAATTTTGTAGACAAGAAACCACATTATAAACAACTTTTTTATGATATTTTAGATACTATTAAAGGTCAAATTGAGATTTGATTCCGATTTACATGAATTGAGGTTTTTTCGACTTGACGAATAAGCGTATTCGAATGTTTTTCAAAAGAGTTGTCCAATACACTTTTAGATAACTTAATTTTAAAATATAAATTTCTATGAAAATTCCGCACATGTGATTTTTAACCAATCAGAACATGCATTTCTTACAGATTACCATAGCAACGGATGAATTTTAGTGGAAATTTTTTCGTGGTGGGTACCCAACAGCGAATTATACTGGAAATTTTTTTGACGTTTATAATGACAGAATATTTTTTCTGACAATCTAATTTTTATTTGTTTACATGATATTTTTGATTCATTTCAACTACAAGCTTAGATGTTTTCTAAATTCTTTGGACCATTATGAATAATGTTTATATTAAAAACGCAATTATTATATACTATGGCAGGTTGATTGGAAGTTGAAGAAGACCTCCTTGATGTTGTTGGAAATAAACACATTTGGTGTGAAATTTTCTTACCGAATACCACATGAGGTCAAATTAAATCCGGAAATTTTTCCGAGCTCAAGAATGTTTTGAAAATTATCCCGAGTCGAACACGAGGGATAATTTTCTTAAAATATTCATGAGCGAAATAATTTTACCTCTAGTGGTATTACTAGTGATAAAATAGCACGCACAATGATTTATGCGAACAAAAAAACAAACAAAAAATTTTTTTTGCATGAGAAACTATACCTCCACGTTGGTTTTTGCTGGGCAACATTTAATTTTGTCACTGTAGTAGCTGGCAGGGTCGCTGCGCAAAGGTTAAATTAACTGGCTGAATAGAGTATATTTTTATGTCCAGCCTCCTCTCTTAAAAAGTTCACGAGCCGCTACTGATATACACCCCAGAGAAAAAAACTATCTAGTGTCTCGCTTGCTATAAATTTGTAGGTTCGAATGTAATAGACAGTTTTTTGTCCTAGTTACATAAGTAACAATTATAGGAATCTCTATAGTTTTTTTAAATAAAATACAGCGCATATTACTTCCAGATAATATTAGTTAAGTAGCTTTTGAGTTTATTTATTACAATTAAATATATCTTTATAAAATTAGTAATAGATCTCTTAATTGAAATATTGTTGATGGATTAATTCTTATTCTAATACCAATTCTTCCACCAATTCCAGACCATGATTTAAAAACATTTCTTAGCACCGTGTTTTGAATTATAACAATGATGAAGAGATATTTAAACATTAGTGGGGATTGCCGAACAGCGTTTGAGGATCACTGTATTCCAAAATCTTGTCCGCCCCTCTATATGTTTATAAAAGCTTTACTTAATGTAAAATCCGAGATGCTCCGTCTTTACACATACTCGCCATCTAGGCCATAACGTCCAAAAATTTTATAAATGGACCGACCTCAGTTATACGCAAAATTCCAAGAATTACAAAAAACCGACAATATTTTCGTTTTGGAAAATTTTTTGGACGTTTCTCGATGGAAAATCGAAGGAGAAAATTGCCTTGATATAGGCAGCGGTGATGGACATTTTTTATTTGAACATTTGATTCCGAAATTGCCGGAGCATTTTGGAAAATTCGTCGCTAGTGATTGTTCTGAAAAAATGATAGATTTTGCTAGAAGTAAATATTTTTTGCCGAAAGTCGATTTTGTTAAGTTTGATATTGCTTCAGAAGAAATTCCGGACGAGTTTGAAAATAAGTTTAATCACATTTACTCTTTTTATACGTTACATTGGGTGAGCAAACAAAGGTAAGTCTTTAATTATCTTATATAATGTTTAAATATTAATTTTCGCATAAAAATTGGGAGCTTTTATTTACATTATTATACAGGGTCCGGCATAACTCTTATTGTATTAAGCTTACATATATTTTATTTATTTTATACAGTGTGACCTGGGTATTTTGTTTGAAACCACCTCTGTAAAAGCATTACTCAACCGATTTTGATTAAATTTTTTTTGTTAGAGTCAGTATTAAAAACAGTTTTTGGGCTTAAATTTTCATAGCTTAATTACTATTTTCAAGGCACTTTATGCTAATTTTTCTTTGCCAAAAAAGACAAAAGTACATTAGGCATTTTTTTTTCTCAAATATAACAATACCACTGGATTCAGAATCATCACAAATGTAAGCCAGCAAAATTTTATAAAAACATTTTTATTAACGACAAAGTTATTACAACATGAATTTGGTTAAAGTGGTATTTTCATTAATTTCTTACGTAGAATGTAGACAAATTTTTGAAATGGCAACATGGTGAACAAAAACTAGGACTCACACATATTGCACAGTGAAAATTCGAAGCCGATTCTGGAGTTATAGCTTCTGAAAGTAATGTAAAATTGTGCTTAATAATTTGGATTGTTGGAAAAGTAGTCTATGATTTTTTTTTAAATACGATTGGTCATTGCTCCAGTCTCAATAAATACTTTATTTAATTTTGTTCTCTACAAAGCAGCAAATACGGCGATCTGGATGTATCCGAATAACTATTTCTATTACTTCTCGTTCACTTCTATCATTGTAACAACAAAAAAGTACAATTTCAACTTTGTTTTGAATAGTTAAATAGTTGAATATTTGGAACATTTAGTACTTACTATTTCATACAAATGTTACTGACTGACATAAATAAAATTTCAAAATCAAATCCTACTTGCGACTCGTTGATTTCATTTTGTTAATAAATGAAATTATTAAGTACAATTCTACATTACTTTCAGAAGCAACTCCAGAACGGGTTAAGTTATTGGCTTCGAATTTTTTCTGTTCCATATGTTTGAGTCCTTGTTTTTGTTTACCATGTTGCCATTTTTAAAATTCGTCTACATTCTACGTAAAATATTATTGATAATTTTTTACTGAATATAGTAACCAATCAAATTACTCAATTTCAAGTCATGTGTTTAATTTCATCCAATCACCGCTGTATTACAGCGAAAATACCCTACCTGTGGAGCTTTCAGTTTGGTGTTTATTTTTTATTAAAAATTAATTAAACGTCAAACTGACGACTGACAAAGTTTGTATTAAAAATTATTGAACGTCAGATTGACAATCAATTTTTTGATATCTACAAAGTAAAAAATTATCTTATCGAATACTCCTCGGGTCCTGATAAATACTCAACATTTTGTCGTAGAGAATCCTTCAAGCGATTTGCTCAAAGATAATAGCCCTTGGCCTGCGGCCTTGGGCTATTATCAAGCAACACGCTTTCAGCATTCTCTATGACAAAATTATCTCGGTATTATCAAGACCCTAGGGGTATTACTACTTGAATAATTTGAAGGTTATCACTCTGTGATAAAATTCAATATAAAATCTTTGTTAGTGGTTTCTAAGGAATCTAAGTTGTTTATTTATTTATTCAACTGTCTAAAAATTATTAAAACTGTTTCAAAAATTTAAATAAGTATTATTAACACGAATAATACAAGTTTTGGAAATAATTCAATAAATGAAAAAGAGAGTACAATTAAGCAAAGTATCCGCGAAATACAATGTCTGTGTGGGAACAGTTTAGAATATTTCTGGACGCACGTAATTATACGTTAGAAAAGGATACTTCTAAACAAGTTATAGCAAAAATTCTTGAAGATTATGGTTTTAACATGAAAAAAAGAGATGGAACTGATTATACTGAAGCTAGTGTGAAAACACTTTGGAATACGACTGCTCAAATGGTTCAGGAAAAATATTTTCTAGAATTTAACATCAAAATTGATCCATTTAAAGATATTAACTATAAATTTGATAGATTGGCCAGGGAAACAAAACGTAAAAAGCTTCAGGCTGAACCTGAAACCAGAAAGAGAAGTACTAACGCGTTTACCAAAGAAGAATTAATGGAAATGGTAGAAAGCTATTCTGAAGATAATCCTGATGGGTTACAAAAAAAGTTTTTTCATTTATGTTCGTTCGAATTAGCATGGCGTGGAAATGAAGCTGCTAATAGTGATATTAAAGAATATGATAATAAAGGTTATTTCACTGGCAGTGTAGAATATAATCAAATTTTTCCCAAAACGACACAAGGAGGATTAAAAGCTTTATCTGGCAGTAAGTGGCTGGTAAGAAATAATGCTAACAACAATTTGTGTCCCGTTCATTTATTTTTAAAAATTATTGAAAAAAGAGAATCCAATCCTTATCGAACAACAACAAGATTATTTTTAACAGTACATCCAAATTGGGAGAAAGGAATATGGTACAAAAATTCACCATTGGGAATTAATACAATTTCAAAGTGGACGAAAATATCGGCAGAATCAATTGGTATAGACACAAAAAAAATAAAAAGAACCAATCATTCACATAGAGCTTCTGCAAAATCTGCATTAGCAAAAGAAGGAGTTGGTGAACAAGAAGTAATTAAGCTTACAGGACATTCTTCTGCCCATTCTTTGAAACCGTATTTACCTACAATTAAATGAAGAACACCATTTCCAACTTATAGAGAACCTTCGAGAAAATAAAAATAAAGAAAAGGAATCCTCAGTTTCTTACTTAAATTCATCACAGGTTATGATTCAAAACAATCCCCAAAATAATGCTACAACGTATAATTATAATAATTGTACTTTTTACATAGATAAGTATTTTTTTTTCAGAATGTTATTATTTTTTTGGCTTTGTATAATTGAAGTTTGCAATAAATAAAACGTTTAAACATATGATTTTTTAGTTTTTCTCTCGTGAAATAGTCATGTCGAATACCACTCAATTAAAAATTTTGTAAGGTAAAATGTTTCTCTTGTATTCAAGTTTGTAGCTTTTAGGTAATTTTGCTCATGACATTTAATCCAAAACCACTCGCCTAACGGCTCGTGGTTTTGTTAAAAATATCATTCGCAAAATTGCCAAGCAACAAACTTTCATGACAATCGAAAAATTTTGCCGACAAAATTTTCACTCTCGTGGTATTATATATGAAAATACCACTTTTCCCAAATTCATGTTATAATAACTTTGCCTTTAAAAAAATTTGTGCCAAAATACTGTTTTTGATACTGAATCTAACAAAAAAAATTAAAACAAAATCAGTTGAAAAATGCGGATTTTACGGGGGTGCTTCCAAACAAAATGGGTTACACTGTATGTGTTAAGGATAATTGAAATCAAACTATTTCAAATTATAGTCATGTGAACAAGATGCTTCATTAGTAAACAAGGCAAATGACATTTTTTTAAACGAATGCCATACTTTTTTTACATTTTAAAACTGAAATAGTTAGTACTATATACTACCCAATTTTTTTTGTAAAACTTGGTCAGTACCTACTTTTTAATATGAAAAAAATCAGTGAAAGCAGCCCCCTAACTACCTCCTTAAATAATATTGATCTTCACACTTCTGTGATTGTTTTTAAAGAGAAAACGATTTTTCGCAATTTCCTATTTTTCATCCTTTTATTCAAAATATCTCCGAAAAAACTGGATACAAAAAAAATTATTGTGTACCAAATTGTAGCTTTTTTAATAACTAAAATTTCCATGGTCGTAGATATTCTGGACAGTAAATGTTTGGCGAAATATAGCCATTTAAAACCTCTATTTACAACGAATACCACCTTATTCGAGCTCTTTAAACACACCCCGTTTACATTTTAAGCTATCTCAAGGAATTTAGTTTACATTCTCACTTTCTATTACTAAAAATGTAGTGTTTTGCGAATGTCAAACCCGTGTTTTAGATACGGTTTTAGTGACGGAAGTGGCAAAAAATACTTATGCAGTGGATCTTGATTTTCCTGTAGGCTTCAAGCAATTTTTATGTTCCTATTAGTAGGTTCGATGTTCGCAGAGACAACCCGATTTATTTCACAAAAGAATTTAAAATAGAATCTTAGAACAATAACATTAACTTCATCTCTATTTTTTAGGAGAGCTTTCCAAAATATCTTCAATATGCTTAAACCTGGAGGAGACATTTTACTGTCGTTCATAGCAAAATCCACTTTGTATGATATTTACGAAAATATGTCCAAATATAAACGATGGCAACAGTATTCTACAAAAGAATATATATCCCCATATCACACCCTTAAAAATCCACAGAAGTATTTGGAAAACATATTAAGAAAAATTGGATTCGATATAAAAGTTTGTAAAATGATACAAAGATCGTTTTTATTTCCGAACTTGGAGGTTTTCAAAAGTAAGTTTTTTTTTATATTCAAGCAATTTTTTATTTATTTATTTATAAACATAATAAATAAGTACCGTATAGTAGAGGCATGATAGATCATTGAGAAATATTTAAAATACCCAAATGCAACTTCTTTCTAACCTTCTTAGTTTGTGAGATACAGGCTGTTAAAAGGTGCAGAAGAAATACACATTTTGTTTCATATCTTCTCGGGGGATGGAAGTACAAATTTAAATTTTTTTGTAGGTTATCATCTCTTCGAAACACATTGACAGTATTAATTATGTAAAATTATAATCAGCCAGTGGCGTGGTACGAGGGGTTCGTAAACTTTTATTGTACCATATTATTGAAACACCTTGTATTTAGACCTAAAGACTTTTGTATGCAATTCTTTATTAAATTTCCTACATAAAAGGTACTCTTTGTTGAACTCGATGGAACACTCCATTTTCAAGATTTTCAACTTTTTATTGGAGTAAGACACTTTTTTATGTTGTTTTTTCTTAAATAAATTTTTAGTATAATATCTACTTGAACATCACTTACGAATAATATAAACACAAACATTTCTTATGGGTTTGTGGGAAGATAAAGTACTGAGAAAATATCTACGACTACTACAAATTTATTGTTTAAAAACATTCCAACATAAAAAAGTGTCTTACTGCAATAAAAAGTTAAAAATATTGAAAATGGAGTGTTCTATCGAGTTTGAAAAATAGTACCTTTAATGTAGGAAATTTAATAAAGAATTGCATAGTGTCTTTAGGTATAAATACAAGGTGTTTCAAAAGTATGGTACAATAAAAGTTTACGAAACCTCGTACCACGCCACTGGCTTATTAGAATTTGACATAATTAATACTGTCAATGTGTTTTGAAGAGACAATAGCCTACAAAAAATGTCAAACTTGTACTTTCATCCCCCGAGAAGATATGAAATAAAATGTGTATTTCTTCTACACCTTTAAACAGTCTGTATCTCACAAACTAAGAAGGTTAGAGAAAAGCTGCATTTGGGTATTTTAAATATTTCAACGATCTATCGTGCCTCTAATTTACAGTACTTATTCACCTTATTCACCCTGTATAACCTCGCATCAATTACAATAACAAGAGTTATTACCAGAGATACATTTAAAAAAGGTATGGAACATTTATAATAAAAAAAATTAAATTTTCAATATTTAGTTGTGTATAGTTGAAATAATACCCTTCTTGGTGTGCGTCATCGATTGTTAATGTCTCTCTAACACATTACGTAGAAAGAAATGGAAAAAAAAGGCAGGTCTGTGATTAATCTTAATCAAAATATCACAATAATGAACCGTTTAAACGTATTACAAACGTTAACGCTAATCTTCGACTCACAAAAATTTGATTGATTGATATTTAGATTACGCTCAAGCTCAACCTATCAATCAAGAGTTTAAAATACTATGAAGGCGTTACTTTCGTAGCGGCAATAAGTCTTACGTCTTTTTCTACTGTCACACTGACAGTTCTTGACAGGTCTGTACTTTGTTGTTTACGGTCAATTATTATTTATGAAAAGTGAATATGAATCTTATTGATTTATTTATTTAAATAATACAAAAAATATGCATGAATACACGGAAAAACATCAGTATTTTGAAAGTTCTCAAGTATTTTGAGTTAGAAAAAGAAGCTGGTAATTATTAATTGCATAGCCCTTCCGAATTTGGCTAAATACAATCCTGATGATCTTATTCATCAAATTTAAGGTTAGCTATATGTCAAAATAGCAAATAAAATGAACGACATGCCGAAAACCCGGATATACGTCACAATCGATGACGCACACCAAGAAGGGTATTATTTTAACTATATTATTTTAACTATATCTTCTGTATGTTCCTTGTGGTATATTATTCATTCTTTTTTTAATTTCTTGGGAAATTAAACCACAATATTTTTAAATTCTTTATTTCAACGTTTCGGTAGCGTTCCAGCTACCGTTGTCAAGAAAAAATAAGTAGAAATTAATTTTTATCCCTAACTGACACAAATTTAATAACAAAATTTTGCAGTCTTAAACTTCAAAATAATTTTTGATTGTCTAGTTGTCAAATTTTTTCTGTTGTGTCAGTTAGGGATAAAAATTAATTTCTACTTATTTTTTCTTGACAACGGTAGCTGGAACGCTACCGAAACGTTGAAATAAAGAATTTAAAAATATTGTGGTTTAATTTCCCAAGAAATTAAAAAAAGAATTTAGTTATGTCTTCGTTTCCTAAATTGTAGCGTTTACTTTGTTCTTAATTTTCTGGACATATTGTATACTGTGAGCTGAGTCTCATATGTTGGAAATAAAGGTGCGTTTTCTTTTGTTACGTGATATTGATCCAATTCTTAAGGGCTGATTCTATAATGGCAGTATTGATTGATTGATTCGGCACCATTTTTGACATGCTCTACTCAAATTTCTTGGTTTGTTTTGATAAATTAGCGAGTGGAAGAGAATGCACTGGATTTAGAATATCTACCTATTAGTTTATTTTTTTTACTTGGTATCGAAAATATAGATAGAAAGCGTTGTAACATTTTCACATCAATGAAATGAATAAGTCATTTAGCTGAAAGGGAAATGTTGACATTAATTTTTGATTTTCTACATTTATTTCGGAATACAAAAACCGACACAGTTACTGCTTGTTTTTAAATTAAGAGGAGCGATTTGAATTCAAGTTTAAGTTGGCACTTCTGCTGTCCAGTCATTTGTCAGATTGCCGTCCACTTCATAAAGCTCTTTTTGCTGCTTTCGTTTATTTGGGCTTCAAGCACTTCTGCGTGACGCTTCAGTCGTCACGACTTTTAAGCAAAACGAACCCGATTTTTTATAATCCTCAAAACCACTTGTCATGTGCCAATGAATTTCCTATGTTGCTTTTCCTATGTTGTTGTTTTCAATTATTATGTTTTTATTACTATAATTTTGCACATTTAGATATTTTTTGTAAGGTTTAAATCGTAATCGGCACAATCTTAACCTTTAAATAAACGTCAAGCCGGTCAAACGTCAAATGTCCGGGGCTCATACTTTTCGGTATGTGTTCAAGGGGCAAGGGAAGGTAAGACTAGGCGTCACGCCCGGTAATAAACGAACGAATTTCAGTCACTATGAGCTAGTACCAGCAGCCGAAAAAGAATAATCGACAACTGACAACGACATTTGTTAGTTTGTGACATTTGGTTACTACGTACTATCACCATAATTGGTGAAATGATTGTAGAAATTGCTTGGACCCCCATTGGCCTCGACAACTGCGAGCTATCCAATAAATATTTCACTCAATTGTTAATTAGTTCAAAATGTCCAAAAACGACCCTTTCGGAACACACTCCCAATCTAGTAGCTTTTAGTGGTGTGATTGAGGATTCCTAAAATGCTCCTCCTAGTTTAAAAACAAGAAATGTGGGAAAATAACGCCTGCAGATAGTATGTCTATTTATGCAGCCAAAAGCATATAAAAAATTCCAATCATCATATTCTCCCAGTTGGAATCCCCATTTAACTTATAGTAACTTCAAGGAATTCACAAACCAAAGCGGTAACGAGGTTAGATTGTGCATATGGGTGCACATATATTCCATTTGGCTGTTTCAAACTGTATATTATTGAAATAGTATGAGAATCTCGCCAATCTGACGTCATTTGTGTGTCCATCCAAACTATTGATGTTTCTTCATAAAATTATTTGATGGCTAAATATGGAGTTGGAGAAATCTGGGATACCAAAAAAATGACTTGTCAAACCCGCCTCGTATCTAATGCAGCAACTGCAGTCAATATTATTTACATTTTAAATAAAGAAACATAGAAATGAGATATTATGTTATTTTAAAATGTGTCATCATATTCTAATAGCGACCAAAGAAGCAATAACAGTTGTTAAGTGGACCTAATGATATTTTTGGGCAAATTAAAATCGTTTAATACGAATAACCATCCATAAACCATATGCGCCCTATTAACATTCCACAAAATACATTAACCTTCCTTATTATCGAACATTAGTTTGGATTCATAGAAAAAAAAATGCATAGTGAATATTGATAACAGTCATTTTCATTATAGCCTAGGTCACGTGCTCGTTCAACACTGACGACAAATTATATTGGAGCTAATATTTATTTAGCTTCGGAAGAATAGAGTTTTTGAGCTATATTCATTCATTAGCCCTATTAATCAACGATTTTATATGAATAAACGATTTTAGTAATTGGATAGGCTAATGGAACCACAAGGATCCGCAGTCAATATCACAACCTCACACACACACACACACACACGATTTTAGTATAGGCAACCAAACATACAATAATATTCAAAAAAGGGCGTTGAACTGATTTCTAGTATAGAATACTTCCTTTGTTTTACTTGCCTATCGTTTTTATTGTACTATTTTACAAAACTATGATCATTATTGGTAAATAATATTTCAACCAGTGACCTCTGTAACATTTCAATTACATGATTCATTTTTGACAGTACTTACCTATGGATCAAATAAATACATATTCAAAGTTTTTGAAATATTGAGAAAATAAGAAATACCTTGTAATGTCGACGGAAAAACTTTGTAACTAACATGTGTATTAAAAGGGCCATTAACAATATCAAACATTAACGTGCGAGCAAGCAAAATTAACGTTTAAAATAAACTTATCAAACATAATATAGAGCTTTATTAATAAATACAAAATCATTCATTAATTACCATAGAGAAACTACATATAAAGGCAGCAAGCCATCTCGAAACCCATCGGCATATAAGACAGAGATAGAAAGTAGAAGGCTTAGACTGTCTTTCTCTAATAGCGCAAATGCTGTATACACAACAAAGGCAGAGAAACCTCTGATCATGGTATCTCTTTTCCTCTCACCGGAGCTCAGGCTGGTATTACCTATTACACAGTGGCATATGGCTTGTTGCTTGGCAAGTTTATATCTGAAGCTGTGAACGGAATGCAGTCGAAAACATTCGATTTTGCCACGTTTAACTATGAAAAATCTAAAGTGCTAAGTATGTAGTGATAATAATTAGGAAAGGGACTTTCTATTATTAACAATATTAACAATATGATTAAACGTTAATTCTTTAATGAGCTTGTTTCCTTGGATTTTTTTTATTAACATTATTTTTTCAATTTATGAATATTAAAAGATGAACACTTTTCCCAATTTGTTATGGGGTTCTTCAAGCCTTGATGGCAGCGTTGTACGAAAACCATAATTAATTATCGAAAGCTGACTTCTTATTGGCAAGCACGTGCGTGTGTTCTTTTTTCTCACTTCGTCGATTGACTGATATTGATTTATCCAGTGGCGTTGGTTTTGTCAGTGACCTTTGTATTTTCAATTTTACTTGGTAAAATAGGTAACGTACGCCATTTATACGTTTATGACAGATATGCGTCATGTTTCCTTGCTCTTACCGATGCCCCCTAGCTTCAGATAAACTTGCCAAACTATATATCTGTATTACCTCTATGTTAATTACCCCTATTAGTGAATGATTTATCTATTAATAAACGATTTCGATATATGCAACCAAACATACACTAAAACTGCCGGTTTGTATTGTTAGAAGTTTGTTGATTTTAACGTTTACTAGTGGTCTGTATAGGGTCACTTCGCTAATAGTCGGCCATTTTTAATAGCGCTAAATTCCAATAATACACTGCTCAGTTGTTTTCCAACCTAGGATGCTAGTTCTTAGTTAGTAAGTGAACACAACTATTATACTATTTATGTGTTCACAGAAAAAATATTATTGGGATTTTAAATTAAGTTCGTAGCGCTACCGGCGGCGGACCGAAGAAGTAGTCTCTACCACATTGATTTATAACCTTACTTTTTGTTCCCTATTATTACCCGCTTAGAGTATTTGAACGTGGTTTAAACGTGAAGACTGTGATTCGGATGATATTTAGCGTTATTACGTTATGGTATTTTTTAGATACAATCAGTGCTGTTAATCCTATTATACAAAAATTGCCTCCAGATGATGTCGAAGCTTATATTGAAGACTTTATGGCGGAAGTGAAGAATCATAAAACTGTAACTATAGAAAACTTGAATAACAACAATGAAGAAACTATACGAGAATTTCACAAAATTTTTATTGTGGTTGCCTCGAAGCCTTGATAGGAAAAATTTGGCAATATCTAGTTTGAAAACTATCAAAACATATACACTAAGTCACCAGTGAGTCAAGATTTTCTGATTATTTCTACAAAAACTTATTTCCTCTCAAATTGTTTTTCAACTCCTGATGTTGGGGATCTCATTTTTTGAGTTTTGTTATAATTTAAATAAACTATAACTTCGAAGTCTGCAGAAAACCAAGTAGTACCTATCTATGAGGGTTGTTTTAGTAGGAATGTAACATGTTGAGTAGTTAGAATTATTGATACTAATAGAAATATCAATCAAATATCAATTCATTTACACCATAGAATACACCAGCAAACAAGAAGCGAAGTTGCCTATTCTTTTTGTGTGCGCATGTTTGAAAGGTTCCATTTTTCTCAGTGTATTTATTGTATAGTTATCCGTTAACGTCGGTCTCTCAACTCTCAAGGTCATTCATTTTTGTGACCAAAACATTAAAGATGCACCGCGGGCTTCACTTCATGTTGGTTATAATAGTGTACTTATTTTTTGTTCACCTACACTATATTAACTTCTGCTCTATATTGCACGACCTTTTGTTGTATTTCAGCGTATAGGTATATACTATTGTAAAAAGTAATAATTTTAATAATATTTAGCAGATTTAAAATAAACGTGCATATTTGTTAATTACTGTTTTTTATTAGAACCTTTTTCAGATCCAGCGGACAAATTCGACAGCCTGTGAGTTTAGTAAAAGTACATCCTACCTAGATCACCGAATAGAATCCCTCATTTTTTAGTTTTTACAATATAAGCAAAGGTTACTTACTCTAGCAAAATTCATAAGATCTTTACATCACATTTTCACATATTTCGTATCTGTAATTTCGAAAACGAGATAAGGCGGAGATAATTTGACCAAAAAACTGTCAACCTAAAAGTACTTGACAGTTTTTTTCACCTAACCACAGAATACACCAGCAGCGAAGCTGCCCATCCTATTTTTGTATGCGCATGTCTGAAAGGCGACATTTTTAAAATAAGATACTTGTCAAACTTCACTTTGTCGGCGAAGTTATCTGTCAACATCGGTCTCTCAACTCAAGGTCATAAATTTTTGTTACCAAAACATGACCAAAACTACAGAAGTTTGGTGTATTCTCTATCAAAACACCAACTGAGTGCGTCTTGTTAGTTATTAACCAAAATTTATAGTTGAATACAAACCTCTCTTGCAATAATTATTATAAGTTAATAAAAAGACAAAAGTAGTTATATATTTTTTCTACGATCATTTAAAAACCAAAAATGTCTTATTTAGGTTGCTTTAAATGGAGTAAAAATGGCGTTGACTTGAATGTTTATTTCTGTCATGATGACAACTTAAACCACAGAGTACATAGATGGTGTACTCTGTGCTTAAACACTGTACTAAAATGACAGATGGGTGCACTAGAGCAGTAAAGAACCAGTTCTCCATTAAATAGAGTTCAATGTGGTTCAATAAAGTTTTGTTTTTTGTATTAACGTGGAAAATAGTTAATTACGTACGGAGAATTCTGTTTTTTGGACTGGTTGAGTTTGTTCAATCATCCTTTGCCATTACGTCATAATTGATGGTGGTGACGTATTCTGCTGTTTTACGTGTGTCTTATATTAGATGAATGTTATTTTACACTTAACCTCAAAATTATAATCAATGACATATGCATGGAGACTATGACATATGTTAAGAATTTTCAAAATATGACAACTGAACTGTCAAAAATAACAGATCAAATTTATGTCATGAAGGTAAGATAGGTATCCGACAATAATGTTTTCTTTATTATCAACGTCCTCAAAGCTTTCAGGCACTGACGGAAAATATGAAATGAAATATATTCGTGATTGTGATAAGTTTCTTTATAATAACATTACAATAAGGCATTCAAAATAATTTAATAAAAGAAAAATAATTACAAGACACTACAGAGTTATAAAAAATTTACTCTGTATCTGTAAAGTAGGGAGGGTGAGTGTGTAGGCTCACAGCACTTAGGCCACATGTGACCCATTGTACATCCTCCCGAGGAGTTGTCCATCCTGTCCTTCTCATGAAGGTGGACAGGTCACTGGGAGACATCTCCTTTATATCGGCAGGTGTAGGCCAAGACTCACCGAACACACACTCTCTTATTGACGATAACTCCGGACACTCGCATAAGACATGCCTGACAGTTTCATCTTCCTGTTCACACATCCTGCATAGAGGTGTGTCCACTAGCCCTATAGTATGGAGGTGTTTACTTAGTTGACAGTGACCAGTCAGAAATCC
>CAJUYI010000548.1:74775-87290 GCA_910591695.1 Galerucella pusilla | reverse complement strand
TAGCAAAATCTATCATTTTTTCAGAACAATCACTAGCGACGAATTTTCCAAAATGCTCCGGCAATTTCGGAATCAAATGTTCAAATAAAAAATGTCCATCACCGCTGCCTATATCAAGGCAATTTTCTCCTTCGATTTTCCATCGAGAAACGTCCAAAAAATTTTCCAAAACGAAAATATTGTCGGTTTTTTGTAATTCTTGGAATTTTGCGTATAACTGAGGTCGGTCCATTTATAAAATTTTTGGACGTTATGGCCTAGATGGCGAGTATGTGTAAAGACGGAGCATCTCGGATTTTACATTAAGTAAAGCTTTTATAAACATATAGAGGGGCGGACAAGATTTTGGAATACAGTGATCCTCAAACGCTGTTCGGCAATCCCCACTAATGTTTAAATATCTCTTCATCATTGTTATAATTCAAAACACGGTGCTAAGAAATGTTTTTAAATCAAGGTCTGGAATTGGTGGAAGAATTGGTATTAGAATAAGAATTAATCCATCAACAATATTTCAATTAAGAGATCTATTACTAATTTTATAAAGATACCTAATATTTAATTGTAATAAATAAACTCAAAAGCTACTTAACTAATATTCTATCCATAAAAAGCTACATTATCTGGAAGTAATATGCGCTGTATTTTATTTAAAAAAAACTATAGAGATTCCTATAATTGTTACTTATGTAACTAGGACAAAAAACTGCCTATTACATTCGAACCTACAAATTTATAGCAAGCGAGACACTAGATAGTTTTTTTTCTCTGGGGTGTATATCAGTAGCGGCTCGTGAACTTTTTAAGAGAGGAGGCTGGACATAAAAATATACTCTATTCAGCCAGTTAATTTAACCTATCCAGTTAATTTAACCTTTGCGCAGCGACCCTGCCAGCTACTACAGTGACAAAATTAAATGTTTCCCAGCAAAAACCAACGTGGAGGTATAGTTTCTCTTGCAAAAAAAAATTTTTTTGTTCGCATAAATCATTGTGCGTGCTATTTTATCACTAGTAATACCACTAGAGGTAAAATTATTTCGCTCATGAATATTTTAAGAAAATTATCCCTCGTGTTCGACTCGGGATAATTTTCAAAACATTCTTGAGCTCGGAAAAATTTCCGGATTTAATTTGACCTCATGTGGTATTCGGTAAGAAAATTTCACACCAAATGTGTTTATTTCCAACAACATCAAGGAGGTCTTCTTCAACTTCCAATCAACCTGCCATAGTATATAATAATTGCGTTTTTAATATAAACATTATTCATAATGGTCCAAAGAATTTAGAAAACATCTAAGCTTGTAGTTGAAATGAATCAAAAATATCATGTAAACAAATAAAAATTAGATTGTCAGAAAAAATATTCTGTCATTATAAACGTCAAAAAAATTTCCAGTATAATTCGCGGTTGGGTACCCACCACGAATAAATTTCCACTAAAATTCATCCGTTACTATGGTAATCTGTAAGAAATGCACGTTCTGATTGGTTAAAAATCACATGTGCGGAATTTTCATAGAAATTTATATTTTAAAATTAAGTTATCTAAAAGTGTATTGGACAACTCTTTTGAAAAACATTCGAATACGCTTATTCGTCAAGTCGAAAAAACCTCAATTCATGTAAATCGGAATCAAATCTCAATTTGACCTTTAATAGTATCTAAAATATCATAAAAAAGTTGTTTATAATGTGGTTTCTTGTCTACAAAATTATGTTTTCCTCCTTTTCACGAGAGGAGGAGCCTCATCAGTTGAAAAATTTTGGAATAAAATATTAAAATGAAATTCTGTATTACAGTAACTTGTAATTTTATGCTTCAAACGCTCTCTTGAAAAAATAACATCAGTTTGTTCAAATATTAATTTAAAAGTATCAATATAAACTTAATGATTCCCTCTAATCATCTTAAACAAAGCAAGCATGCACGAACCCACGCTCGTATTCTGTATTTCGTAGTTCATATTGATTCGTATATGCATCGCAACCGCTAGAAGCTAGCCTCCTGAGAGTGTTGCCATTTCCGCAATTTTTAACGGTATTAGCAATTGGACTGGTAGAAAAAACGGAAACTGCGTTGAGCAACACGTGTTCAAGAGAGATGTTTGTGGGATCTAGCCTCAGAGCACTGTTGTCTGCTTCTAAAATAAGTAGTGAAAACGGGGAATAAATTGTGAAATTGAAAAATTTTAGACAAACGAGAAATAAAATGAAGAATAATCAACAAAATATTTCTGGTGCTATTTGCTGGATAAATTGTTGAGGAGGCTGAGCCTCCTTCGAGGAGCCGCCACTGGTGTATATTACATTTTTTCATCGACCTTAACAAAAAATGACTAATTTCCGAAATAAACAATCGAATATTTTTGAAAGCAAAGCCGAGGCCGGTAACCCACAGTGTCGAAAAAACATTTTTCGTCCATATTACATACTATATTTTTTATCCGATTGTGTTTTATCCAAATGGGTATCACATTCCATCTCCCAATCGAGTGTAACATTGGATTTGGAGAATACTAATGTGATAACCAGACAACACAAATAATAATACTTCCACAAACTCAAGATCACATCACTTGTTCAAAATTGTTGTCAATAAAAATTATATTGTAAATAAATAAACCGCGTCCGAAAAATATTTTTTGGCCTAGGTAAATATCTAAACCATATGAATATTTTTATTTGTACTATAAGTGAGAGAGATAATGAAGTTTTTTCTAAATTATTAAAAAAAGAAGATGAAGACAAATTCACTTTGTTAACGCATGTCAAAATTTTGGATAAACCAATTGAAAAAATTGAAAATTGAAAAACGGGTTCTCTAAAAAAAATTGATTGCCTTGCGATATAAATAATGGATAATTAATTTTTGGAAATTATTAAGAAAGTTTAGAAAATTTAAAACAAAAGTAAAAATTAAATAAAATAAAAGTTAAATACAATAAATTCGAAATAATAAGATGGCCGATTGATGCAGAACAGAAATGAGAGAACACAATGAGAGGAAAAAATAAAAATCCTTGACAACAAGCTTTATGGTGTGAAGAATTAGAATTGTGGCCAGAGAAAGAAGTTATCGAGAGAAGTAGGTTAGGTTAGGTTAGGTTTGTGGTGAGTGGGTCTATAAGACCCTCCACTGCGACTGGCAAGAGTCTATTGTGGCTCACACCTATTCCGATTTCACCAAACAAAGCCGATTAGTTCGTTTATTTGGTGAATGATATTTCAGATCCGAGGACGAGAGAGAGAGACCCTGCCAAACATCACATGCCTGATTCGAGCTGCGGTGGGGCAGGCACAAATTATATGCTCTGCTGTTTCATCATCTTCCAGAAAAAGATCTTCCGACAGTCCAAGTTAAAAGTCCTGTTAAAAGGCCTGTTGGACAACATATATGTACATGCCTATTCTTCAAAGGATGTATAAAAGCTTTTGAATGAACCAACCCTGGTAAATTATGCCAGAAGTCTAAAGCTCTTCTTGCTGTCCAGGTATTTAGTGTTAGTTTGGGAAAACTTATTGCGATGCCAATTGTAGGTTCTGGTCCGATAGAAACACGTGCATCTCCCTCCCTTGCCAGAGAGTCTGATGCCTTTTCGTAATTGAGAGAAGTAACTTTCAATTTATTACAATTAGGAAGAATTTAAGGGAAGAATTTATGGGTGGGTGTAACATGATTTAATAATAGTATCAATACCTATACTTCATATAAAAATTTAAATAGATATTTTTTTACATAATACCTATAAGTAGCTTAATTTAAATAATTTTTTCGGGAAATTTTATTAAAATAACAGGAACATTTTGAACCACGACCTGAGAAGAGTTTTGACTGGTGCATCTCACATACAAATAAAAATATTGAATAGATTAAATCAATATAAATTTCTTTTTAAATTATTCGTATCGGTCGTTTTGCTTAGAAGTTTCTAAGAGAATAAAATTGCCAGGACTGTGCGAACATCCTTACGCTTATACACAAACTTCAGAAAAACAAAATTAAAAAATATAGAAATTTATTTTCCTTATAAAAATGTTTTCGTACGCATATAGCATAAAGATATCGTTACGACATTGCCACCAAAAATAATCAATTAATGCAAACTTTTATGACAATGCTGCCAAAGATAATCGTGAAAAATTCCTAACCTTTTTTCTCAGCAATATTTTTTCTAATCAAACCCATTTATTTTCCTGTGTTTTACTAGTCCTACCTAGCAACGGGTCACCTTTTTTTGAAACACCCTTTATATTAAGCTCCAAATATAGACGAATACAGCATGGGAAATCTGCTTTGGAACCTAGGTACGAATTACACAAGTACGACAAGGATATATGAAAGAGAGAGGAAGAATAATTGTGCACAATCATCACTTTGTTTCACCTTAGGGAGCGTAAGCTTATTCCCGAGAGTTCCCGACTGCTCATTGCCCTCCTATTTTAACTAGTTGGTGGTGGTAAATGGTAATTCAGTATGCTCCCAAGACGTAAGGAGTGAGGACGTTAAAGAAATATAAAAATACAATCGTTATTACGTAACCTGTAAATCTTAAGATTCATTTTTGTCAACATGATCATTTCAGACCAAGTTGAAAATTTCTAACTACAATAGGATATTATTTTAGCCATTGTAACTTGAAAATAAAACAGCATTTCTTGAGAGAACCACAATTAATAAACTAAAAATCCCTTCCATTAATAAATTAAATTGAAAAAATAAAATAAGGTACCTACACCTATTCTAAACATAAAATATAAACTTCCTGAAAAAATAAAAATAAAAATATCTTGTGACGGATGGATTGTGTTTTTGATGTAGTGAAAAAGTTGATTCATCCGTAAATAAAATATTTTTTAAAAAGTTTTCGTCAGCATTTTGACGTTCCATCATCTCCTCACAGAAATCCATTCGTCTGATATTGTCCTCGGGAAATATTTCCTGCGTTGTCTGAACCTCGTAACAATGGTATCCGTTCCGTTTTAAAATATTCTGTACAGTTCTCTTATCCATGTCGACCTCTTCAGCAATTTGTCTTGAAGAAGATGGTTGTCCTGTTTCAACTGATAAACAAACATTCAATTCTCTAGTCTGCCTTTCATCGTTAATTGGGCGTTCGATTGGATCTTCCGAAGCTTGGCATTTTCTACAGTACGAAACACATCCATATTTCTCGAAATTACTAATTATTTTCACAATTGTTGACTTTGAAGGAATTGGGCGATTTCCAAATGCCACAATAAACAAATTAACGATTTCATTAGCCGAATGACCTCCAAAATACCATCTTACAATTTGCACTTTTTCGCAGGTTAAGTATGTTAATGAAGGCATAACGTGATCAACGTTTGTAGCGAAAAGACCTAGGAATAGCAGTTTAAATGTGAATTCTATCTGTAAAACACAGTGTTGCCAAGTGAAAGTGTTTTGTTTTAGCTATTGTGCATGACTTCGAAAAAAAGTCAACGAAAACGAGAGAAAAATATCATTTGTACAAATTAATCTGCGCTTCTGGCAATAGCGGTTGAAATAGTAGGGCAATGAGCATTCGTTCACTATCGGAAATAGAACCACACCCTAATTGGAATTAAATACACGCCTCGATGACCGCGTATAATTATCTTTCTCTCTCATTCAGCTGTTTTTATGTCGTACTTGTGTAAGGTGTAAGGTTCGGAAGCAACTTACGCATACTGTATATTTCTTGATGATGTACAATATTCCATGACACCTCAAATACACTGATTAAATTTTAGCTGGAATTAGGTATATGATATGGAAATTATTGCTAATGAATTAATCCTTCATAAAAATTTTATCGTACGTCTATGAGAGAAAGAAATTTTCACAAATAAATTGATCCCTCATTGCAATGCTATCGTACGTCTATGAGAGAAATAAATTTTCACAAATAAATTTGCCCCTTTACAAAACGTTATCATGCGTCCATGCTTTTTCAAATAAATTAACCTCTTACAAAAATATTATCGTACTCTCATGGTAGATGGAAATGTTTGCTAATGAATGAATCTCTTATAAACATTTCACAGTGCGCCCATGATGTAGAAATTCTTACAAATTAATTGATTACTTATGAAAAGTGAATTCTACGCCCATGATAGCTGAACATTTTTACAAACTATTTGTTTTTAATAATTTTCATCTGAACATAGATCTTGTTCCTCTTGGCAAAACCATGTATCGTCACTTACAATAAACACCCCACAGAACAAAATATAGTCAAATATCAAACGAATACAGGAGGATAAAAATACCCGCCTTTCTACACTAAGGTCATATTATTAACATTAACAATAATGAAAAAATTGCCAAACTTCTTGGAAAAAACACACAGATACATACAATCCATCCCGTTATCAAACAAAAAATGAGGAAGACATCTCTTCCATTAACTCACCTCTCACCAAAGATGAACTCATAAATGCCCTTAAATCCTGTGAAAACTCAGCCGAAGTACCTGATCAAATTTCCTTTATATTCCTCAAAAACCTATCACCCATATATATCACAAAATTATTGGATCTCTTCAATAAAATATGACCAACCACAAACCAGTCAATTTCCCAACATTTGGCAACAGTCACTTATAATACCTGTCAAAAAACCCGATCAACCTTCCATTCATGCAAAATCTTACCGACCAATCCCATTAATCTACACCCTGTGTAAATTAATGGAGAAAACAGTCAATAACAGACTAACTTGGTAAAGAGCCATCAGAAAAAGTGGGACACTTTCCCACAAAGGAGCACCTGAACAAAATAGGGCTGTATAACGGAGACCTTACACTGAAATAGTTCTGCATAAACTATGCAACTGTGAGACGCTGGACCACAGGAGGAAGAAACTGTATGGTAGACCGCAAATGACTACAGGAGACTTCTACCACCAACCAGCAAAGAACCTGTATGAGCTAATACAGGGAACGGATTGGCTGAATAGGCGGTAGTCAGAACACTAGGAAGATCCACAATAAGCCCAGGAGGCTGAGGCAGCAAAGGGACGGCTCTTTAAAAAAAAACCTAATACCTCCAAACACATTGCATAATTGACGAAGTCCAATCAGGTTTTATAAGTAACCGCTCTACTACGGATAACCTTGTCCTCCTACACACTGACATAACCCTATCCCCAAAACATGAAGTAATAGCAGGCGAAGGCGCAACCATATAACAAAATCCTCCATTCTCCAAAAATTTAAAGAAAATGGATTGACAAATAATATCTATCCTTTATTCAAAATTCTCTTTCTTCCCGATCGTTTAAAATAATTGCAAACGGATGCACCTCAAAATATTTTGCTCAAAATCAGGGCTCAGGGCTCTATTCACACGGTCTGTATGCTGATGATTCAATCATGTATAATAGCCATGGTGAAAACACAGAATCAACCTGCGCCATTTCACAAACAGCAATAAACCACGTCAGCTTCTTGTCCTCTAACATCGGACTAACCTTTTTCCCACACAACTTCAAACGACATATCCAAGAAACGAAAGCAAAAGACTTAATATACTGAGAGCATCCCGTCATCATTGGGAAGTGACGAAACAGTACTTCTCAGACTGTACAGAGCTGTAATCAGATCAGAAACAGATTACGGTATCATAGTTTATTTCTCCTCTTCAAAATCTCATCTAAACACGATTGCCACCATCCATAACACAGTCCTCTAGCAGAAGCTAACGAACCTCACCTTCACCTGAGACATCAGTGCCTTTAACAAACATATTTCAGTTCAACATCCGCCAACCTCCACAACCCAATCTACAAATTAATCCCAAACATATATAACGAAGTCAAATTCCCCCAAAAATCAACTCGCACCATCATCGACACTCTAAAACCCATCCTAACACGAAATCGACCTTAACCTCACGCTTCCTTCACGTTCATTCATTGATTCATACGTTTGGGCTAGGCTCAACAGCTCAGGCACTTGAACTGAATCTTTGTACCATTAACCATGCTATCTACCTACTTCCATTCCAGAAGCTTCGTGTTTTCTTTATAGGCCAACAGTTTATCTGGAGGGATCTTTAGTAGTTGTGATGGCTGTGTTATTTCTACTCCAAAGTGCTTCCGTCTGAGTCCTTGTATGTTCTCACAGAAGCAGAGTATGTGAGTAGGTGTTTCATGGTAGAGTTCACATTTTCAGCACATAGGTTCACTAACTTTGCTCATCCTGTGCAGATGCTTCCTCTGGGTACAGTGTACAGTCACCAAGCCGGTAACTGTCTTCAAATTTCTCTTACCCCGTTTCAACAGCCTGGAGGAGAGTTCCTTGTGTAACTTATTCAGTAGACTCTTAGTATGGAGGTGTCCTTCCTTTCTCCTCACCTCCATGGAAAAAAACCATACTCAACAACCAACCAACAGAAGTTCGACCAAATCATATATACAGAAGCCAGTCACGTAGCTATAGCTTTTACATGGGGAGGGTTTTGGTTTTTTTCATCTGATAGGTTTAGAAGGGGAAAGCTTTATTGAAGGCGCCGCCTAAGGCAAAAAAAATCGAGTGCCACGACCTAAAGCAATTTTTCAATTTCAAGAAATAATGTTAAGTTTTTTTTTTAATTATTTGTTTGACTTGGCTACATCTAAAAGTATTTTTAAACATCGTTTTTCGTTTTGCCCCCTTCTGCTGAAATGGTTATAACCATGTATATATATTTTTTAAAGGAGCCGTCCCTTCGCCGGCACCACCTCAGCCTCTTGGCCTTATTGTGGATTTTCCTGACTACAGCCTATTCAGCCAATCCGTTCCCTGTATTAGCTCATACAGGTTCTTTACTGGTTGGTTGTAGAAGTCTTCTGGAGTCATTTGGGGTCTTCCATTTAGTTTTTGCCTCCTGTGGTCCAGCGTCTCACAGTTGCATAATACGTGCAGAGCTGTTTCAGTGTCCTGCATGTGAGGTCTCCGTTATACAGCCCTATTTTGTTCAGGTGCTCCTTTGTGGGAAAGTGTCCCGTAAGAAGCCCCGTTATGGTGCGTAGTTTGTTCCGGCCTGCTCATTGAGAGCAGTTCTTTTGCTACTTTTTCTGATGGTTCTTTCATAAATTTCTTCCCATGTGTTTGCCTGGGCGTATTCTTCCAGAGTTGTATGGATTGTTCTTTTACCTACCCTTTTAACCATGACCTAGTGGAGCATCTGAGGATGCCCACAGATGGTTCGGATCCGTTCATCAGTGTTGATGATCCTGCTCTTGCAAGTTCGTCAGCTATTTCATTGCCAGCGATTCCTTTGTGACCTGGGACCCATCCAGTGTTACACTGTTCCGAGTCGCCAGTCTTCTAAGTTCTTCGCCGCATTCCCATACCAGCCGAGATGTTACCTTTATATTAATTTGGAAGCACCTATTTTAAAAAGTGATAGATGATTGAAAATTGAAGCTTTTATTAAAATAGAAAATCAATCTCACAAAAGTAAATTTAACCTCTTCAGCTAAATTATTCACAATTGTTGAGGAATCTATTTCTATTGCCATATCCCGATTAATACTCATATTGCGGCAGTATGCTAATAAAAAATTATTGTACCTTCATTGTATTTTCTATGGGGAGGGTTTGAACCCCCAAAACCCCCCCTTATATATACGTCCCTGACGGAAGCTTCCAAAAACAGGAAAGGAGTAGGATGCGCGCACAAATGCTCTTGAAGACAGTTTTAGTATACTTACTGCAGAAATTTTTGCAATTATCCATGCCTTCAAAATAATACACGCAAGGAATAAAAAGGGTCGTTATCTGTACTGACTCTCTTTTCTCAATTCAAGAAATTAGGAAAGCCAATTCAAAACACCCTCTAGTACAAGAAAGATATGAAACACTATTTTCTCAAAGCACCACGGTCACTATAATTTGGACCCCATCGCATATTGGAATCACTGGGAATGAAACAGCTGACAAACCCGCTAAAATGGCTACAACCAAAACCTTAAAAACAAACTTACAAATCCATGACGAACTAAAACCTTTGTATAAAAAAAATTTCAGTGACTCCTGGTAATCATACTGGGATACACATCCCAGTCTAAAATATCACCATGACTCCTCACTCTCCAGAAAAGAAACAGTAACTATAAGAAGATTGTGCATTGGACATACACGATGTTCCCATGGATACTGATGACAAAATAAGATCGCGCCCTGTGCCAGTTATGTTCTGTTCATCTAACTGTTAAGCACATCCTAGTGGAATGTCCAAACTACCAAATCTATCAGCAGAAAAACAATATAAAAGAGTGATAGTGATATCTTGAAATTTAGTGAAGTGAATAATAATAATAATATTTATTCGTATTAGCATACAGCAGCCATCCTTAGATGGATATATACGTCAGTTTTACATTAAATCAAGTATGTAGCATAAGCTGAGACATTCAAAATTAAAACATGATAATAAAAAGTATGACATTTACAATTATTAATTGAAATTCACACATAAGATTAAATAAGATCAACCGAAATAATACACAGTGCTATCTAACCTAAAAGTATCAATACCATGTAAATTCTAGTTTTTTATTGGAATGAGGAGAACCAATTTAAAAATAAAAAAATCACACAAAGATAAACTACCGTTTGAATGTCACTGATATATTGTCGTCATCCAGGAAAACAAATTGTTATTTAAAAATTGTCACCTATAACCTCATAAGCTTATTTCTAATTTTTTTCAAAATAGATTCTTTGTCAAATCACAAATAGGAAATTACCTTGGATGTCTTTGTTATCTAGTATATATCTCGCATTATTTTATGAAGTAATAGTTTAAAAAACACGCTTAACAAACAGATCCTTCAAACCAAAAGTGTCAGATAAATCATTTACTGTAAATAAACTTCCGGGTATGAATATAGTAGAAAATTGATTAATTTTTTAATATTGATTGAGATATCGTCAAAACATTCACTCTGAAATTATTAACCGCTTCTTCAGCTGTGGAAAAACCTTTACCACGAACTTTTTTCTTTATTCTTAATCTGCGAGAATAAGTAATCATTTGTGGCTAAATCCAGACTATATAGTGGTTGTTTTTTGGTAATGGCTGGTTGTTCTCATTCAATTTTCATACGATATCGCAGGCTCCAATTTTTTCCATCCTGTAGGTCTTGGAAATTGTTCCCACTCTTCTCCACCACCAATTTGACGATCAAATTGCTTGAGCTCTCTAAGCCAGGAACCCGACTTATGCCCGGTTTTATAAGCTCGGGAATGTTTCGCATTAGATCAATATTCAGAATTAAGACGGATAAATGCTGGAGTACCACAGTGCAATGTCCTAACCAGTACCTAGACAATGTTGGACTCATCCCCAAGGGAATGCCTACCAACCAAACCCACCTCAAGCTCGCTGTTACTCCCGCCTCGGAATCACTACCCTAGCATACTTCAAGGTGGGCGGCGGTCCCTCACACACTCTCCGTCATCTACTCCCTTCTATCACTCCTACCTCTCACATGCCTTTCCTTTCATAATCATGCTCTCCACTAGATTCATCCGTAACACCTTCCATCCATCCTCTACATTTTTTCTTCCCATGGTCTGCTTTCTCCTTCCTCCTATTTGCCCAGACTCGTCCCCTCTGAGGGGTCCAGAGGGTACCTCCCATGTTTTCCCTCTTCGTCTTCATCCACTCCTTTCCTTCATCTACTACATTCTGTCTCCCCTAGCTTGTGTCCTCTTTCCCCACATACCCTACAAAGGAAGGTCTGCCGACAGTCTCTGGCTATGTGCTCCACGCTCTTACATAGTCAGTATTCCCTTATATTCACCACTGTCTTGTCCCCGCTACCTGGTGGCCCTTCACTCCACATCCAAAGGATCTACACACGCAATATCCTAGATCCTTTGTTACATCTATTACAGATTGATTGATTGATTCGGCACCACCGGTCAGATACTTACAGTCCTCGGTACCTCAGCTTTTAGGCTTTTTGTGCTCTTTATATGAAGTTTATATAAAGAGACCAGTAGCCCTTATCAGGCTCCCCCGCGAACGACGAAAAATCAAGAAGACCAACGAGAGAAAAGTGACTATCACTACCTCAAGAAAAACAGAAGGCCAGAACTTTTCCATAAACCAAGAAGAGAAGATGGACTAGCCCAGCAGATCGGACTGAGGCCTCATCGGAAGAGATGGGTGGAGGAATGTTCTTCCCGGGATGCATTGCTCCTAGAGAAGTGCATCCTGGAAGGTATGGGTTTAATGGAGGTGTGTGTGTGTTATCAGGCTCAACGGTATTTTCACTATTGGATGCTCTTGTTTCAGGAGTCTATATGATATAGTTATATAAGCGTCTACTTTACACCTTTAACAATATACAGTAGCTACTTTTACAGATGATACATTTGTACTGGCAGTTGGCAAAACCGAATAAGAGGCTAATGAAATACTCCAAACGAGATTGAATGGAGACAAGAAGTCAAGTATCTAGCTGTCTAACTTTAGACAGTAAACTCCTGTGGAACAAACACGAAAAGGAG